>JAODLL010057497.1:0-18395 GCA_026546735.1 Forbesichthys agassizii | reverse complement strand
AGAGAGAGAGAGAGAGAGAGAGAGAGAGAGAGAGAGAGAGAGAGAGAGAGAGAGAGAGAGAGAGAGAGAAAAAGAGATCAAGAAAGGGTGCTCTATTTTTATTTTGGTTTGTTTATCTGGTTTTGTAGATTACAGATAACAGTAAAACATTGAGAAGACAGCAGGGCTTACTTTTTATTGGCTTCTGGTGAAGAAAAGCACCGTCTAGATGTCCACACACAAATAATGTCAAAGTAATATATAATTTACATCTTTGTGAATTAGCAGATGCTTTTATCCAAAGTCATGTAAAAAGGAACAGGTAGGGTTTAGACATCTTGCTCAGCAACTTGGACTGGGAGTAAATTATAACCACTATCTGGCCTATATCCTATCACAATAGTCAATATACAGCATGCATACATGATTGTGGTTCCTCTGGACACAGCGCTAAAGAGATGGGAAAAAAAACAGAGCACTACAAGCAACCTTTACTCATTTCAAACTCTATTGATAGTGTCATAACTGATACCGTTATTATAGGGTTTCCCATATTGCGTGTGTATGTGTGTGTGCGCACTTTTGTGTGTGTGTTTGTGTGTCATTGGTATAGCAGGATTTCTGAAAACACATTTTGAAATCACCTACACAAGTTTGACGAAGAACCCAGTAGAACAACCGTCCTTAGGGAGGGAAATGAGTCTGCCTTGGACGAGACTGAGAGTGAGAGAATGGCCATCGTGGATAATTATATTTTCTTTCTATCAGTGACACCACTTAGCCACGGGCATTTCACCAACCTAAATGCGCAAAGAATAGGCAAAAACCAAAATGACATCCATTGGGCTCTCAAAACTTTTTCTATATCCACTTTTGAATGAGCAGGAGTGCTCACTCATACACTTGAATACAAAAACAGACAAGGGGAACAAATGAGAGAATTTCAGAGGCACACAGGTAATGCATTCCAAACAGCTGACAGCCATTACACATAATGGCTCAGCCACTCAATAAGGACAAGGTCTGCTATTCATTCTCATGTTAAGTACCTTGTCTGAGTGAGAGATAAGGACACATTAAAGACTGGCCTGTGAAACATGACAGATGATATGGGGGACCCACCCTGAATGCATTTGTTCAATCAGCACCACAACTTCTGCTGTGCTAATGTATTCCATAGTAGCTATGTACTTTCAAAACTGCTGATATCCTCAATGGGCGTAAGAGCTGAATTTAAAGTAGTTTTGACTGTGTTTAAAATGCAATGGGTTCTATAATTTAAATGGCTAAGAATGCAAATCAATGGAGTTGGTAGACTGGGTAGTTAGACAAATAGCTTTCCTAGTGGAATAATGTCCAATTGTCTGTAGGACAAGAGAGGAATATCCACCCTGGGAGAGAAACCTTAACACCTCTGCAAAGTGGAGAGGCTTCATTTGGACAAAATCAGACATAATGCTAACCTTCTCCCATGGGCCATATATAGATTGATATACATATTGAAACTATCCAGTTTTGTTAACTAAAATATGTCTCACTCCTATTGCAAGGTCACAGAGGTGCAGATCCATGTCAGTATATCCCATACTTTACATCCCTTTGACTATGGAACATTTCCCCCCCAATGTTAAAGCTGTATAGAGGTAAAGATTGACTTAGTGTGCAACACAAATGTACAGTAGGCCATGTCTGGGGTGGGAGATATAGATTAGCAGACAGAGGGTATGTGATCAGGAAGAGGTGGTTATCAGTTTTATTAGTGTGCCTGCATTTCAGTGCATGAGGCATGAATAATGGCTATTGGCCATGGTTTATGTGTGTGTAATGATACAGTACTAGGCCTATATTATACTTACAATAATGTGCCCACGCACATGTTTTTTTGAATAAATTCACATCGATCAATCACTTTTGTCAGCGGCTGTGTTTAAAAACCATGGTTTCTGACTAAGTTTGATTTGAAAAATGTGATTAGTTGAAGGCGGTCCAATCACCTGATAAATTATTTGATTGACATCGAGCAACGCCTCAATGTCAAACAAGTCAGACAAGTCTCAAAGATGCCTCACTAAATTCAATACTTTCCTTAATGATGTGTCGGGCCGGCCACTATATGGTTTAGCTCTGGTGATTGAGACGTCACGCTGACAGCGTTTCGTTTTCCTCTCTATACCTGAGTCATGCAGTGGTTTGTGAAGTAAGTGTTCACACTCACCTTTGTTCAACGCAGGAGGGGAGTTGGGGGCGGTGGTTTATCAGGGGGTTTCACCATGTAGTTTATTATACCTTGAGGACAGTTGTGCCAGTTGGGTCTTCATTAGTTTTAAACAACGCGACTGTTCTTTGGCTCGGGCTGCCAGTGCAGAACGTGTTTTTATTGAGTGCCGTGATCCTCGGAATGAGAGAGGGAAGACAGATGAGCATGCGTTCACAAGTTGGTTTTCACCTTGAATACGCCATCACTCTTCCTGACTAATCCTGGGGTTCTGGCCATGTTTGGGAGATGCCCAAGCTTTCCATACCTCCCTGCCTGACGTGCCGAAAAGTCACGTGGCCCGCCTGAAGAATTGCTAGATCAAATAAATCACTGACGCATATATCGAGACTACTACTGGACTATATTGACTCTCTGCCTTTCAGAGCATCACACAAGGAGTCAAGCCGCTATACTAACAGAGCTAAGTGAATTTCAAAAGTGTGTTTGAATCTGTGTCAATAGGAATAGGAATAATTAAAGGTACATTTCCATGCATGTGGCTGAGATAGAGAGGAGGATTGGCAGCCAGATTACACAGGTGGGAAACGACGACGCGTTGCAAGGTTTCAACCAGGCAATTCATCAGTCAAAGTACATTTAAACATGTGATCACAGACTTACCTCTCATTTTAAAGCATGAATAAGACACACAAAAAAAGGATTATATAATGATCTCCCCATAAGAGTGTTTCCCTGATGTAACCCCATCGTCATAAAGTATTATGCAGTAGTGACTGTGAAGGCTAACAGCTAGTGCAACTTGCCCAGCGTGTGTTGGTTGTACCTGTCTCTAGGTGGCAATACGGCCCGCCGTCCACTTTTAGAGCTTTCTGACAGATGAGCTGTATTAGGTAAGGGAATGCAGTTTCTTCCTCTATATAACAGTATTTAAGCCAGATGGCTGGAAGGCACAGCTGGGAAATGAATGGCTAGCAATGCATCTCCTGTGTGGAAAGACATGCCATATGTATGAACGACGCAGCGGCAAGGGGTTGAGACTGTTCGCTACTTGGCGCTCATCTTTTTTGCACCGGCGCACAACACAATACAACGCAACCACTCGCTGTATTTCCACAGAACGCCCTAATGACCCTCCAAATGAATTTGGAGCGTAAATATCGTTGAGCGCAATGAGTCGCTCTGTGGCCGAGTCTGTACAAAAACAGCGATGGCAATATACCGGCCCCAGTATGCGCGTTTGTGAAGCCGAGCCTTTGTCTCCAGGCTCATTATGGCAGACGCGTGGTACTGTAGGCAACGATGCCCACAGAAGTGTCACACATAGCACATAAACTGGGGCAATGAAATAGAAGGCTGTCGGCAGATTGGTTGGGACCGCGGAGGGAGCTCATTCTATGCGAGGGCGAGAAGGGAGAAAATGATTTTCATTTAATGACCATCTGTGTGATGTGCAGCGATACAGACCTATCTAAAAACATTGGCCACCACACTAGGAAAAAGAAAAAAACACGATACAGTATGCCCATCCTCGACTGGGAACCCTAATAAGATCTGGCTCCTGCTGACATAAAAGGAAAAATTCAGCTCAGGGGGTGGGGTTGGTGGGGGACCACCTTATAGGAGAAGGAGAGGGGTTCTCAGGGGTCTGACAGGTAGAGGAAGAGAGTATGTCTTTAGCGACTCCTCTCCCTACAGTGAGTGTCCTCCCAGACCCAGTCACTCACCATCCCCCCCACCCCACACACACACACACAGACTAGGTCCGAAAAGAGTCATTCAGAAGCGCCTGTGTGTGGATGCTCGCCAATATTTGTGAATGTTGCTGGCTTCATTGCAGCAGAAACAGTTTGCAGAATTTGCTTATACAGTATGCAGTTGTTAACCTGCAGCAGATCAAGCACGCATCACCGATGGGAAAACATTGTCTTTTACTCAAAAAAATCAACTCGGTTATTGGTCTTTAACTAAAATTGGATTCCTTTCACTTTATTAATGGGCTGGAGTCTAGAGACAAAGGTACCTGACTGTAGCAATTCACACTGAAAACATGGAAGCATCTACCCTCCACCAGAAAAGAAAGTGATGCATCATTTCAAGAATTATTCACAGCCAGCATACATTTACACTATTTATCCGACCATTCATCATATGGATTCGTTTCTAGCCTCATGTTTTTATCATTTTCCTACCTCAAGATAGACTCCTAAATTGTGTTTTCTAACCCTGAACCTCACATTTCCTCTCCAGCTCACTGTTTACAGGCCGTGCACAATTATGCAACCTTGGAGCTCAATAGGTGGGGAAGTTACGAGACCTGAAAGAAACACTCATTCTGTTGGAGGTTGTAATCAAAGCATGTTTGAGAAACACCGCCTTTAACCACATGGGCACTGTTCCAGGCACAAATCGAGGCACGTAGCTTTAAACACGCTGCACAACACTGCCGGTGGTGGGGAGAGCAGATTGCTACATATTTAGCGGGAGAAACCATTTTTGTTTGGCCATCACTTGAAGGTTCCTCCGGTGTTTGACATGAGACACATCTGAATCTGAATGTCAGGTGGCAGCTAACAGCTTTTGTCAGAGTGACAGCGGCTTCACACCTAGTAGGTGTCGTTTGAAGCCTATGCCCCCTGGTCTACCCCTGGGCTGTTGAAGCAGGTCGGCGCTTGCCATAGTTGGAAGAGTCCTGCAGCAACCTCTGCTCATTTTGATTAATGGACCTTTCTCTGCCCCTGAGTGAGCAATTATCAGAGGGCTGGCATGGTCGTTCATCACTGTTACTGTGAAGCAGCGTTCTTCCACAGCAGAGCATCATACCTGCAGCGATATGAGTCCACGACCACCTCCTCCCGTCCATTCCCCCCATCAGCCAGTTTGCTGCCTCACAGATGACCAATGGAGTTACAGTACACAAGCAGAGTAGATCAGATTTCCCTGGAGTACATTATATGACTTCTGCCTGGGCCTTCTGATCTTGATCAAATTCAGGTCTGCACATTATTGTGAGATCAGTGTGCTAATCAGTCATGGGTTCACTAAGCTATATACTATAGTCTCGTTGTGGGCAACAATGACACTGCTTTGTACACTCAGCACTTCACTCACATGTTTCATTGGCTGTAAAAGTAAAAGGTCTATAACTTCTTATTGTGCTTTAACAATAACATGTTATTTCTCTAAAATGTTGCTGATTGAACAGTGGTTATTGCATGGGTGCGCCTTGGGACAGGTCACAATAAAGGCAATAATATCAAGCCTATTCATCCTTAAAGGTATAGTCAGCTATTGCAAGCGCATTGTAAGCTAATACACTTTTCGTCAAATTCATCAAATACCTTCTGACATTTTGATAGTTTACTGTACTCTATGTGTGCCGAAAAAGAATCCAGTACTCCTACACAGCCCTGTCTCCGCAAATTGGAACTTAAATTAAACAACAACAAAGTGGTACTACACTTTGCATCATAATGAGTTTCAATGTGTGGGGCGTCGCTGCAGAGCTGTTTTGATTTGAGCTCAACGTTAGCAAGAGTTCTTAAAAACAACTAACCTGCCTAGCTACACCCCTCAGTTTGAGACTGGCATTACTCTTGTGGTCAAAGTTATTTGGGTTGAACTGTGCATGGCGTACCCTCCTCTCTACTCCTCTTATAGGCACACACCTTCATACCCCCCCCTCACACATTAACAGTAAGGGATGGGGTCTGTGGTTATACAGACACTAACAAAATACAGTAATGTAGCCTACTTTTAATTATTATGAGCCTGATACTGTGCAGCGGTAGCCTACTTTCCCACATGATATGTTCTGATGGGATATCCGACAAGCTATTGTGCACTTAATTTCAATTATTATTGACCTGTTTGTTAAAACACACTATGACAGTGGTATTGATTGTTTTATAACCCGCTAAGTTCTTTGAATCCTTGGGAAGATTCCGCGGCTCCGGCTTAGTGACCGAGACAAATTTGATCAAGTTCGTCGACACACCGAATGAGAGGATTTATCAATCGTCCCACGTGAATCTATAGCTTGCGTTGTTATTAAAATTATTATTAGACCATTTGCTTGAAGTCACATTCGCAGAGGTGCTTGATCAATAAGTAATTTGCAAGAGTAACACGTCATAGTCAAGCTTGTTTAATAGAACAGCGTGATCGATCTAAGCACAGACAGAAACTCGCAAGCCTAATAAATTCCTGACCTTACCTGTGGCGTCTCTGGTCATTGTTGTGACTGGCGTCGTATTCCTTGGCGGTATTATTAGTATTCAGTGAACCTAGACTCTGGTCTCCGTGTGGCTGAACAGCCTAGACCTGGGCATTATCTTCAATCATACTGCACTTTTATCTACAAGTGGTGTGTTCTTTAAAAACACCATACCATTCCCAGACAATGTATTCCTGTTCACGTCGTGTCTGTTGGTTCACATATTTCCCAGGAAAGAAATTTAAATATGCTAATATATGTGATACTGTGGTGTTTGCAAAGGTGCTTTGAAGATCTGTTTACAAAGCTCATGGTGATAGTTCTGTCTCTCAACTGTACTCATCTTCACCTGTACACCTCAATCCCCTCACCTGCAGTCGGAAATATTAATTAGCCACAGGAACCAACAGTTCACTTGAAATATACTATACCTGAATCAATTAGGCAATTATTAGTGTGTCTTCAGGCCCTTTCCACCAGCTAATGGCTTTGGACGAAGGCCAGGATATACGATTTCCCTAAAACACTAATGGGCTGCTAGCCTATATTTTGAATACAAACTGTTTGAAAGCAAAGCCATCCATCCTGGCTGCAGTTGAGGTGGTTTGCTACTCATTGTCTTTACTTGTACAGGTAGCTGATGCTTTGATTCGATTCTTCACACAAATGAATCCTGTAGTAGACGGCAGGGGAGAAAGGCAGGTTGGCGAATGTAAATACAGAGATTTTGTTTCGACCGGCCTGTTATCGCTTTAACACAGCGTAATGCATGAAAGATGAGCAGTGTCTGCCTCTGTTTATATGTATGAGTGTACCTGCGCCTGTCCACTACAGAGGAGGTGACGACTGACATCTTTTCGTTTTTTGTTTACTCCCATGCCTTGAATAATGAGTGGCTAGGGAAGTATTAGATACTTGTTTCTCCGATATTAGCATTTAAATTGTAATTTTACTCAAAAACCCATACAGTATACACACCACAACATTAGTTGTGTTGTGTGTTAGGTGAGACCAGTTTAGGGTAAATTTACTGTAACGTAGTCCGAGTTTGTGACCATGAATAATAGGTGTCATAAAATGTTTGTTTAGGACCCTGCATGGCTACACACTTTAAATACTGAAATATTGGTGCGCAACGCAACGCCCTCCGCTGCCCTCCATATTCCTCTTTCCCGCTACCCGTCTTGCAGTATCTTCCCGCTCCCCTCTGCGCCCCTCTTTACCATCTCTGCCTGTCTTATCCATCTCAGCACACATCTTTATTTCACTCCAATTTTCACAGTGAGATGGGAATTGAGCGGTGGTGGAGGAAAGGGGGGGGGGGTCGATCTACAATGGTGTATAAAATGGAGGTCTCCGAAAGTGGACAGAAATAAAACACAATTTCAACTAAATTCATTGCCCTCCCTCCCCCCAGAACCCCCCCCCACCTCCCCCGGCCTTCCTTCACGCACGTACACACACCTCTCTCTACACCCCCACCTACCCGTAGCCCCCCATTCTCAGAGCTGTCCTTTCCCATATCCAGCCAAAGCTCACCTGCACATCTACGGAATCTCAAAACGGGCCCCCGGTGGGAGGGAGGGCAGAGCCGGAGACCTGCTCCTCTGCTCTGTCACGGCTGAGATTGGACACACTCCGCTGCCCTACTCCTCACGTCCTAACCCCCCCACCCCCACCCTCCTTATGCCCCACTGGCAAAACCAGCACTTGCATCGTGTCACAATACATCAAGCGAGAGGTGCTGCAACTAAGAATTGCTAATCTTGAGCATTCGGAAGAACCGACTTAAAAAGAGGTATCTGATCTTTTGCTGATCACTACAAGGACTTTGTGTTGTCTTTTCGGATAGGGCTCCACTGATAGCTCCGTGCGGTGGGAAGACGAAGGAAGGGTCTGACTTTCTTGAACAGATTAAGTGCAACCCATTAGTTGAGATCCTTATCTTCGGTGTTGTTTATCCAGAGTCGTAATGACAGAGAAACGCTTTTCCACAGAGGCAAAGGGCACCTGTCAAGCTCTGCAAGACTTATTCTGCTTTTGAGAAAAGAAAATCACTTTACACCCAATTCAGATCAAGCTGAAAACTCTGTCAGAGTCTTGACAGGTAAAATGGAAACATTTTGTTGAACACCGCTGTAGAAGAGCAACATGAAAAGCAAGTGAAGGGTCAAGTAAGATTTGTTTGATTTTCCCTATAAAACATGATTGTGCACGTACAGTCACTTTGACATATCACTGACTGAGCATTTCAGTTTTAATACACTACAGTGATCTTTCATCAATAGAAGTTTATTACACCAAACATAGGTGCTTAAAATGAGAGATATGTTTAGATATAAACAATAATTGAGCTGAGACTCGGGAAGACCTGTTTCCCCTCTGAAATTAAGCAGATAAGGTAAAATTCTGTCTGGGAGAGAGAAGCGGATATGGTTAATTTTCAGAGGGGGAGCAATATAAAGACCCTGGGGTCTAATCTAGCTGACTGACAGCTGCACACAATGCTGTTCTTCACACCAAAACAACAGTCACTCCAGAAAAGCAAAACAATTCACTATAGCAGAAACATGGTTTTGAGACAACACAGTCACAGGGCAAGAAAATGGATATGAGACAGCATGGTATTTGTAGGATATTAAGTTAGATTTCCTTTTAATGGATGTGAATTGTGTATGAAAAAGGTTTTCTACCTATACCCCTACCCCACAAAGCTTGATAAAGAGTAATTTATTGGAGACTGAGATCCAAATGCTCTATAGAAAAATTATTTATTATTTTTTTAATGTATTGCTTATTTTCACTGACTACTAACTATCAATAGATACAATTAGGGACAAATACAGTAATATCTTGATATTGCAACACTTTTTTAAAGCTAATGTTACAAATCTTTATTGATTTTAATAAATCAGTATGTTGTGAACATAATATATCCAACTCCAGACCCCCTGATATGCAATTAAGACTTTACAACTGGAAGCAATTACCAAAGGGCAATAAAAAACACCACGAGACAGCAATTGGCTAACTTTCAACAAAGGTTTAAGTGAACTATAAACATATTGTATACTTTATTAAGGTTTCTCAACAGAAGCACTGCAGAGAGAGAGAGACATAAGTATGTGTGTATGTGTGTGTGTGTGTGTGGGGGGGGTTATATTCTTTGTATGTATTTAAGAACACATAAAAGATACCTTTATTCTGTAACAAGGGATATATTCTGTAGATGGAGTGCTACATGTTTTATTTTAAAGGAGTCATTAAATGAAAAGTGAATATTTCTTCTTGTTGTTTTTTGTATTAGTTAAGTCGATGTGACTTGGAGAAGTATTGGACCTTTCAAAGTGGACTGTTACCTTCTCGGTGTTTAACGGGCATAGAAGGAAAGGAGGCGGAGAATCTAGCATGTTAGAAAAGTGAGTGTATGGTTTCTATGTACAGTAGAAGGTACTTACTGTTTGTTTGGTAACGCCCCTAGACCACGTACCCAGCCATATACAGTAGGCTAGTCTGTAAGACTATCTTTTGATTGACCTACAGTAACTGATGGCTACCTACCATATGGAACTTGAGTCATCTGTTGTCCGGGACAGTCGTCAAGCAATACTGTACCAAGAGCATGCCTTGCACGATGAACATGAATAACTTCATTAGATGAATATAGGTTCAGTAATAGTAAACTGATTAGAAATAGGCTACTTAAATGGTGTGTTGATTTAGCCTCCGCAGTGCTCGTTGACCGACACTGGTGTCATAATGAGAATGTACAGTATCCCCTGGCGAAAACTAATTGCAGCTTTTGGGAACCTGAGTTATGTCTTAGTTATATCTTTTAGATAGATCAACGATGGTTCATATCATGATATATAAGAGATAATATCTCTCCACCTAGTCCTGGGTCTTCCTCGAGGCCTCCTCCCAGCTGAACGTCCCTGGAAGGGGGGGGGGGCATCCATCCAGATGCCCCTACCACCTCAACTGCCCCATTTCTACGCAAAGGAGCAGCGGCTCTACTCCAAGTTCCTCACGGATAGCTGAGCTTCTCACCCTATCTCTAGAGACGCCTGCCACCCTCCTGAGGAAACACATTTTGGCTGCTTGTACCCGTGATCTTGTTCTTTCGGTCATGACCCACCCTTCCTGACCATAGGTGAGGGTAGGAACGAATATTGCCCGGTAGATCGAGAGCTTTGCCTTCTGGCTCAGCTCTCTTCGTCACAGCGGTGCGGTAAAGTTGAATTAATTTAATTTATATTGCAAGCTATTTGTAAGTAAATTACACATTTTGTCACATTCACCAAATATCTTCTCGCATTTGTCATGTTACCGTTCTCTGTGCCTGTTCAAGAAATAATCCGATAAGTGTTAGCCCTGTCGCTGTAAATCGGAATGTAAACAAAGTGGCGAAAACCACTCACATCCACAAATCCGTAGTTCTATGCTTTGCTTCAGAATGCGTTTCTGACGCACAGAGGGATATTGTTAGCAGGCGTTCTCGAAAATGACTAACCCTGCCTTTAAATTAATAATAACCAATTGTGTTCTATTGCTAGCAGCTAGCCTATCCTAAACTAACATGCCTCATAATTCTCTCTGTACAGTAGCAGGCAAGGACGGCTGCAATTGTGTGCTACTGTATAACATAACCTTCATTCATGCAATAAGACATGCTTGTGGATACAGATGGCTGGTTATCAAAACACAACATACACACAGTCCAGAGCTGTGTGACCATGCTGGAGCTGTCGTGCGGGGCTGTCATGCCAATGTTGAGGCGAACAACAATGAGCCCCATTCTCTCATGTCATCACAGAGGCACAGTTTGAAGCACAATGGTAGTAAGAAAAACAAGTGCGCTGAACACACCCATCCACCTGTCTTTACCTCATCGGGTATACTCTGCAGCGTTTGCCTGGAATTACCCTTGAAGTTAGTTGATGCCAGTGTTGCAGAATTTGTTTTGGTTTCAAAGCCAGCAAGTGTTCTGTATATGGCCCTCTCTCACACCTGCTGGTATTCCAACCTCTGCCTCAATACAAATGTTATACAACATGTTTTTCAAACACAAGCAGTATGCGTAAGGGGATGGGAATTGTAGAATGTAGAGGGTGCTATAACACAATTGAGTGTAACTAAATTCAGGGAGGATTATCTTCAGTCTGTCACAGTGTCGTCAGTAAACGTGATCTCTCAAAAAGACAGAAAACTGACGATTGACGTTTGCCTCCCTGCGTATCACTATCACTACTGAAATGGACAAAAGAAATGAGTGCACTGTACTCTGGTCTTTATTTGCTTATATATTGCTATATTACTTTGTACAACACAGTACAAGCAAGTGTTTTCCCTGATACTCAATTTCCACAGCTCATCCTCGCCCAACATCTCCTAAGCACTCCCCTGAAGTACTGTGCATGCCTGGGATGAATCTGTTTGTGGGTTTTAGTGTAATCCTCACAACGTGAAAATGCAGTGTTTTCGTCAATTCTCTATTTATGAAGTCCTGTGCCTCACTACTGGAGCTCTGCAGAGCAAATATGACAGTAGGCATGTTGCGATCCAATATTTGAAGTGATCCACATATGTACAGTGGCATCGAGAGTGGCATGCTAAGAAGGTGACGGTGCCAGTCTTGGATTGAGAAGTCACCTTGGCTTTTCAGAAAGTAAGGTCGGGTGCTTTGTTCTCAGACTGACAGAAATGTGATTATCAGAGCTCAACGTGTTCTCCTAGAGAAGAAGAAAAATAAATAAATGCTGTGATTACAATTTGCAATTACCACGCCATTTAACCGCCTTCACATTTGCACTGTAATTGAATCTGAACATAGAATCAGATAACATACAGTACAGGTGCAGATTTGGAAACAGTATGGTAAGGCCTACCTGATTATTGTACAATATATGTGTGAATGTATATTGAGTATCATCACAGCTGTTATTTGGTCATCGATAATCACAGTACAACTACTTCTGTAATACTCATCTACATACCCTGTACGTACTGTTAAAGTGTACTCTTCTATTGTGTCAGAACTATAGTTCCAATAGCATGAAATGAGGAGTGTGCCGGAGGACATGTTCTCACAAGGTGTGATAGTAATAGCTGCGTGAGTGTGTGTGTGCGCCGGCACGCAGTGTTCTGTTGTAAACATGGACTCGTCCAAATGAGTGTGTGTGTGTGTGTGTGTGTGTGTGTGTGTGTGTGTGCATGTGGCAAACATGGCAGACATTAGCGGTCTTAAGCCAGCAGTCTTCTTCTCGCTGGCACACATCTTCTCCTCCCTCTCTCCTCAGGCCTACTGAGGCAGCAGCCCATGACCCCGACAGTTAGCCTGAGGAAGGAGACAGTTATTAACCTGCCGCATGAATCTACGTAGGTGGCCTGTCTTCTCTGAAGAAGGGCATTACCATAACAGACCTGTCAGTACGTCACCACCGCAGCCTACACACAGAACACATTCGTTTGTGAATGATGAACCACTTTTTAATCTTTACACAATCCATGTGGGCATCTTATGTCATCCGTACAAACTTAACTTTACAAATAATGAGTACCTGAGTATGTAGGTTATGATAAGAAGTAAATTATGTTGCTAACCAATTATTTAGATTACATGGAATTGTCTTTACTTTCCGTTGTAGCACCTTAAAGCTATAATATTATTATATTATATCTAGTTCTCCCAAGAAAGCAGTGAAGTGTTTTTTTTTCCTTCTTCATTTCTGCAACACTTATTTATTCCCTGAACAGCTCTGAAAAATGTGCGTACACACTACCTTGGCCCTGGGTTGCTGTTCTGCTGCCACAGATGCACATTCTAAAGGTATAGCAACATGCCCAGGTTTTAAATAGGGTGTGTGTTCAGGTTTTTATGCATTAACCTGCAACTGAGTGCCAGCGATGCCAACACAGCACAAATGTTGTTTACCTGCAGCGTTTTGGAGTCACAAATCAAAAAGTGATTGAAATCACCCATTCAGGGAAATTCACAGTAGAATAACCCAATAAAAGGTGTTGTACCTTGTGCTGCGCAAAATGCTCCCAAATTGGTACAGGTCTGATTGTTGATAAATATATACAATACTTTTGTTTCACCATTGTCAACATGTTTTGGGACAGTAGAAAAAGAGGGTATATCACAAAAATTAACTCAGTTATAAACAATACAAATGTTAAATTGAAAAATTACTTGGAAAAAACTACTATCCTAATTTTGACTACATGTAACTATGCTGTTCTTCCATTCTGACTTGGTTGGTTGTTCTTGTGGTTTATCTTCTTGGTTTGGTGTGGTCACTTTAAGGCACAGCACTATTCTCATTCTGCAAGGCAGATTGTGAATTTCCCTTTTTGGCAAAAACGTGCACACACCAAAAACCTGCTATAAAATCATCATACATTAAAATTTGTTGAGCTTTTTTTCATAAATCACTTAAACATATACAGACTTGCTTCAAAAAAACTAACACTCAACAATTTTCAGGATTTAACCCTTAAGTTTAATTATCTGAAGTATTTAATTATTTATTACAAAGATTAGTGACACAATTGTTTAGATTGCATTAGTAGTTTTTATGTAGTGCCATATACTCCCTCTGGACACCTTCATGGCCAAAAGTGCCCCATTGACTTTTTAAAAAAACAATTTTTAATATCACTGCCAATACAGTATTAAAACTATGCTTTCTGTAATGTCAGCATTTCATTTTGAATAAAAATAGTGATATGGAATGGTAGGGAATGAGTCCTTATACCCGGAGGAGTAACTCCTTCCCAGGGAAAAGGAGTTCTAGTACCTCTGCGGAGAACTGGAGCAGCTGGGGCGGTAGGCTACTGCATTCATTTTACCGCATAGTTGATGGCTGAGCCAGAAGGCAAAGCTCTCGATCTACCAGTCAATTGCCGTTCCTATGCTCACAGAGGTTGGGTCATGACCGAAAGATCAAGATCGAGAGGTACAATAGTTTTTTGTGCTTGTGTGTGTGTGTGTGCATGTGTGTGACTCTGTAAGCAGCAGGCACTGATCATTTCAGGGGTGAAAAAGGGCATCTGTTTGAAGAGGTGCCTGAGAAAAAAACATGGCCAACAAAAACAACTGTTAGTTTGCATATGAAACTGGCTGCTTCCACAGCCAACATATAAACATGCAGCTTGGCTGAGGGGCCATTTCATTATTGAGCAGAGAAGAGGAATGACCTGAACAAATCACTCTTGGGGCTGCCTGATAGTCACATGGCACCATTAATATAAATGAAAGAATTACAAGAATTTCATGAATTGGAAAAGGAAAACAGATGAATCTGGTACAATACAGTAAAAATGTCAAATATAACGAATTTTCTTCAACTTTCTTCTGACAGTACAGAATGCATGGTTTTATATTGTAATGGAAAGGATATAAATACATGTTTTATTGAAAGTCAGATAGGCATTGTTTGCCACAAATGTGTCCAAAAGAGTATCTACCACCATAAAACATAATAATGCAATCAAATCAATGTTTTTGCTAATGTTTGACATAGCCAAGACTGTAATCATCACCAAAATCCCATTCCTCTACTATTTATTACATGGAAAATATTAGATTTTATATATACACACACTGCAACCTATTGGATAGCAGCTTTTGTATTGCTATAAAGCTGCTTTGTGTACACGTTTGCTACAAAGGTGTCCAAAGGGTAAATTTGAGGGGGGCCCAAGGGTTAAATATGTGCAGTAGCCTACTGTAGTAAAATGTCAAAATTATAATACAGAAATCTCACTCTACAAAGGTAACGCCAATCTTCAGTTATATGGCAATGCAGAGAACTTGAGTGAAGGTTTACATTCTGATACTGTACACAGTAATGGGCCACAATACAGTACACACACAAATATAATAATTTAAACAATCACACACGCACTTGCACACACACACGCATTACTTTAGTAGTGTAGCAGTAGTTTACTTTTATTATCGTACTCTTATAAAAAAACTAAAAATACATTATAAAAGTATTATTCGCCAAAGGTAGCTTATCTATTCTTTACTAAAGGATTTACGTAGTTAATTCGTTACTTTAAATAAACATTACAATTGGTGGCACATTAAAAAAGGTGTACTATACTTTACAGGCAACATGTGATTTACATGCAGAACCTTCCATTAACTTTTGCAGGAAATCAATGCTTGTTGTGGGTTTTGTCATGGGTGGCAGAGCCATGATCTCTAGGCCTGCCTTGCTCCCATCCTGGATTTTCAAAAGACCATAATATACACATCATAGTCCCTTATGCTCAAAGGATAGTTGCCGGATGCAGTAAACAGCCGATATACTGCACTGTTCAAATGACTTATTTCAGCCTCTGACTTTCCTGTCGGTTGGAGAGATGCAGTTCAGTGTCAGGCCCAAGAAAAGATTACAGAAGATGTAGTTGCTGCCTCGTGAACACAATCCACAGCTGGCAGCAGACGTCACAGCAGCGGTCCGAACAGTTCCCCCCCGTCCTTGGACACAGAACTCCAGTAGCAACCCACGGGCCACGCTCCGCTCCACTTTGACAAGGCGTGCAGGGTTTAACTTTGTTCCCATGGGTCTGCCTGTTTTGAAAACACAGCGCTGTGTATGCTCACATATGCTAACACATTTTACACAAAATAATATGCTACAGTTAGAGCGTAGGTTAGAAAAGACCATGCCTGTGGCACAATATCAATTCAATAATGAATAACCTACAAAAAGGTGGCTTCCTTTGCATATAACAGACAGCACTTATTGGCTGAAATATTGTATTATTAACACCGCCTTGCTTTTAATTAATAGTTTGGTTATAGTGTCTTCGTTGTTTTGTTTTTTCTTCTTTAATAGGCTAAACTGATCTTTATTAAATGTGTGAATTGGGGATGTTCGAATGAGCAGATGAATGGGAATATATGCTTAGGTGCATGTTCATATGCATGTATGTGTATAACATAGGAGTATATGTTATATAGGTATGCAGGTAGAGGAATGGATGGTTGAACGTGTATATGGGTACTTCATGTCATGTACTTATGTTCACTAGTGTATATGTATGTGGGTATGTGCTTGTTTATTTAGAATAGGTCCTTATAGTTTACACTGTTGTTTAACTTTAAGGGTGGAGAGAGCCTTGGCAAAACATATGTCATTGCATTCTATTGTACTTAACTGTGGGAAGCATATGACAACAAAGTGAATCTGAATCTGGTAAGCCTGTGCACTTGGGTGCTGTTGTGATTGTCTTTATTACAGGGGGGGGGGGGGGCAGGTCTGGTGGAGACATCCTTCCCCCCGAACTGTAGAGCATTCGCTTTGATTCCTTATGCATCGTAATTCTCAGAGAAGCCAACTTCCCACCACAATACATTAGGAGTTAATAATGATGTGTGCCTTGTAATGAACATGACAACCTCAACGTCAGTGTATCACAACTGCCATATTTGATCAGACAAACATTATGCACAAGGGCCTTGTGAGGTGGGTCAAGCGGCACAAAAACAGAAGCAAACTTCTATCAGCTGGTTCCTGTTTAGTTAATTGGCAATGCCATGTATCTAAAGGAAACACATGGTCCACAAAATAAACAAACATTTAAACATTTACACATAACAAACATTTATATGAATAGACAAGTTTAAATACAAAAGTAGTACATTTTAGTTAACAGGGCAAGGGATAGCCCCGTGACAGGCCTATACGCTACTCTGCCATTTCCCACCCAGCTTTGTGCATGGCATTAAGCACACACTTTTCTCAATCACAAACACTGCTTCTGTGTAAGTAAGGGAGAACTGGATTGAAACCATACTCTTTAAAAAACAGATCCATAGGCAATCAGGCCATGACATTTCATAGATTAGCCCAGCTCACAAAACTATGCCGGATTAGTCAATTACTGGCAAGAGATAAGAAACGTGATAAGAAAACATCTAATAACATGCAATTCAGTTCTATTTAGTGACATTATTTCAGATTACATCAGTTGCAATATTAAAATTACTCACCAACTGAATGAACCACTTACAAACGTACTTTGTACACAAGGTATCTCCTGTGCAGAACTTTTGTCCCAAAGCATTCCCATGTAAGTAGCAATTGAATGAGCATAACTGATTGTATTTTTAACAATGATTCAGGAACCAATCAGTTCACGGTCAATTCTCATAGAGAATCACTTATGTCAAAATGCAAGTGCTTGTAATACGATCACACAATAAAGGAGTGTATAAACAAATTATTTGTGGCCTTATAGGGGAAAATGTTGTAATCCACAAGAAAGGGTACTGATTAAAATTAGAATAAAACCAAAAATCAATATCATCTATAATTGTTTCCTGCACAGGGTATTGGCGGCTGCTGAATTGAAATATAAATATATTATCTATACATGTATTTGATAGCCATGTGGTGCATGCAGTATGGACAGTTTTATTAATTAATTTTGAATCCAAGTCCAAGATTATCAAATGTTGAAGACTGCTTACTCCAAAAGTTATTTTTTACCACAATAAGAATAACACAATGATGAAATATCTTCCACAGAAAACAGATTGGCATTACAACTTTACTTATGCATTGTATTCTCAACAGTCCTATAGTCATCATGGGTAATCAGGAACCGAAAACAGCATCTGTTCAAACTGCAGCAGCCTCCACTTTGCCTTCATTCTTTTAGGTGAAAACGTACGGCACATTTCCCCCGCACAGAAACAGGAGCGTCAGCATTCCTGGGAGCGACAGGTGAACAACGGCAGGGCCGATTTGACCTTGACGCCTCCGATAGGGGAAGTGGCCGTCGTAAAAGGCTGTGGTGTGCTATTGTGGGCCCAGGGGCATCTATTAACGACTGGCGTGACACAGCTGTGAGGAGTGGGGACAGGCAGGGGGGAGGAGAGGAGGGGGGGTAGACGTGGGCGGCAGGGAGGAAGGGGGGGGGGGGGGGGGGGGGGGGTGTTGGGGCACTATCAAAAAATTT
>JAODLL010057486.1:0-18396 GCA_026546735.1 Forbesichthys agassizii | reverse complement strand
GAGCCGCGGACTGAGCCACTCAATACCACAGTGATAACGTCCCCCAAGCCCCACCCACGGCAGCGACAAAAGTGCCAATGCATTCTATTTAGATTAACTAGACTTGACTATGTGTGTGCGTGTGTGTGTGTGTGCGTTTGTGTGTTCTTCCAGGTCCACGATTACCTCAGAAGCAAGCTGTGCTCCCTTTATGAGAACGACTGTATCTTTGACAAGTTTGAGTGCGCCTGGAATGGCTCAGACAGGTACTGGCAACGTGCGTGCGTGTGCATATAACAATTAAAGAAGTTCCCTTTTAAGATAAAACACTACACACACACACACACACACACACACACACACAAAACAAAATCAATGATGCCATCATATTAAATTGAATAAAAATTTGAGATATCTTGTAAGGCACTTCAAATGAATTCCCTTTTTAAAAGATAAAACAACACGCACGCACACACACACGCACACTTACACTCAAAGCCACACCGCTAGAATTAGAATACTTAAACGTTCCCTTTTCTTCACTCTCTCCCTCCACCACTCTCTCCTTCCATCCCTCTCCATCTTTCTCTCCCTCCCTCCCTCCCCCACTCTCTCTCCCTCCCCCACTCTCTCTCCCTCCCTCCCCCCTCCTAGTGTGATCATGACGGGTGCCTACAACAACTTCTTCCGCATGTTCGACCGGAACACGAAGCGCGACGTGACGCTGGAGGCGTCCCGGGAGAGCAGCAAACCCCGGGCCGTGCTGAAGCCGCGGCGAGTGTGCGCCGCCGGCGGCAAGCGTCGCCGGGACGACGTCAGCGTGGACAGCCTGGATTTCACCAAGAAGATCCTGCACACGGCCTGGCACCCCGCGGAGAACATCATCGCCATCGCTGCCACAAACAACCTGTACATCTTTCAGGACAAGCTCAGCTCTGAGATGCACTAGTGAACAGACCTGGGGGGGGGGGGCGGGGCCTTCCTCTGTGCGGACACACACACACACACACACAGGCCAGAGTGTACACACACACACACACACACACACACACACACACACACACACACACACACACAGGCCATTATGTATACACACATGCACACAGGAGTGTATATACACACATTCACACACACACGCAGGCCAGAGTGTATACACACAAATATGCACACAGGCCAGAATGTATACACACACATTCACAGTCCAGAATGTACACACACACACACATACATACACACACACACTTACGCATAAACACAAAGATTGGAAACATACTGGACAGAAGCAAAAACCACAGAAACACTTATAAACACACACACACACATGCATAAACAAAGCTTACATGCACTCCCGTAGCCAGGCAATGGCTTATACCGCCTCCCCCCTCCAGACACACACGCACACACACACACACACTCTCCCCCAACATCCCGTACAGAAAGGACCCAGGCCAGGGCTAGCCAGGGGAAAATCAATTACTTTCGACGGATAACGGATTGCGAGATTCTCGTCGGCTTGTGGATTTCCCCAGCGCATTAAGTTCTCTGGGTTTCTGGTCCGTGTGTTGAGTGCCTGATCGCCACAGGTCAGCTGTTCCTAGAGCCCAAGCATACCCAAGACAGGAAAGAGCATCACTCTTTTTCTTGTCTATTTTCTCCAGCAAAGCCTGCTGCTGTTCTTGCCATTTATTTGATTGACAAAGCTCTTTGTGGTGTTTATACCAGCGGCTGTGATGATTAGGCCTATCAGTGCGGCTTGTGTAACTCTCTCTGTTCCAGGTGTTTAGCTTCACTTCAACCTTACCCCACCTCTTGTGTTTTGCACATTCCCCCAATCAGCATTATGTTGCAAGTAATGGTAATCTAGATAGCGATTGATAAGGATGGTGATGTTGTGTACAAGGACAAACTCGGGAACCCCTTCCTTACACACCCTTCCCCCTAAATCCCCCCCCCATCCCACACACACACACACACACTCACACCTCACCCAAATATACCCTGACTCCTCCGTGCTTTCCACTGGCCAGGACAAGACAACGTAGAACTGGCCTACTTTCAGCAGGATGAAGTGTGCAGTGTTTCAGATAACAGCAGAATGCAGTTGGGGCTACACACTGACACTGTACTACGGGGCCCATGCCCCATTACTCAGACATACACTCGTGTCTGCTCTCTAAGCGGTACACCTTGATGTTAACATCGCGTAATGTTTCATCCACCGCGCAACGCGTTTCTGTTTGATTGCGTCTCGATTGCGATTGAGTCTACTATGCGGTGAACATGAGCTGCCTCCTGTGCTAATATGCCTAAAAATAATAAATACATAAAAAATAGAAAAATATGAAAACAATTCCAATGATAAAGCAAAGATATGCTGCATGTCGAACAGATTTATCCTATGTGTTTATAAATTGACTGATTGACTTGGCTGCCTTTGTAATCTACTTTAGAACCAGCTTCATGGGTCACATACCCTTTGCAGCGCTAGTAACCACAGATGACCGAGCTCTCCTTTCTTTGTGTCTCAGGACACCGAAGCATGTTTACTAGTGATCGGCTCATACACTTACATGTACATTTTGAATGAAGCCCTATATTCAGTTTCTACGGTGTGAAACTGACAGCCAACAGGAATGGGTAATGTTTCTTTTTTTGGATTAATGTTGTATTCTAAACTATAATAAGTCTTAACAGGGCATACACGGTGTCTGTAAATATACCAACTGTTCTTTTTAACATGTCTGAGATTTTATTTCTTTGAATAATCGATGGAGGGAATGTGGACCTAATCGCCTTCACGGGCGATTCAGTCTGAGGTAAGAGCTGCAGAGACGGGCTTTCTCTACAGATTATTTTGTTGATTTGTACATTCTCCTCTTAGTTTATTTGTTTAGTCATTGTTTTTTTTGGAACATTTGGTTTGATTCCATGCCCTGACCAAACTAATGTTGCTTCACATTTTTGTGTTCATTCATAAATATTGATGACATATTTTTGTCAAATGGACAGTTATAAATAATGTTAATATAATTTTTTTTCGGAATAAATATTTCAACGAAATTGCATTTTATGGACTTGTTGGTTCTTCATACTTAACAAATTATTTTTATGTAGTTTAAATTCAAACGTAAGACACTTTGATAAATGTGCCTTGTTTTGTCTTGTAAGCCTCGTATGGTTTATGGAGTGCCAAGGAAAGTACTTTATGACCAAATGCAGTTTGGAGAAAACTGTACAGACCTAGAACGCCCCCTAGTGTTATCAAATGTATTACATCTACAGATTTAAATGCCATGTAAAACATTTTTTTCTCCGCACTTAAATACTTTGTTGATAAAACAACCTATGTTGTTAAAACCTTAAGATACAAACTGAGAAATGTGCCTTGCATTAATGTCTTGCCCTGTAAGCCTTGTTATATGGCTTATGGAGTGCCAAGGAAATTTCTTTATGACCATATGCAGTTTGAAGAAAAGAGTACAGACCTAGAACGCTCCCTAGTGTTATTATATTTATTACATCTACATGTTTAAATACCATGTTATTGCAAAAACAATTTTTATATAAGATATTCATTGATCACAGTATGAGAAGACAGTGGTGAAAATGTAACCTAATACCCCAACATACAAATATTCAAACTCTTAAAACCCTGCACAGCAGGGGTGGCCATGAAGTAGATTATTTCTGGTTTAAACAATTTAATGCGGATAGGAGGAACAGTAGTGATAAGTATTGTGGGCAGGGGTGTGCTGTTTTAAATTGTGTTGTACTATTTAGTTATAGTAACTGTTTTCAACTACAAAAGAAATGTGGGACACAAATAAAAGCAGGTCTCCCATTATGATAATCAATAATGCCATAATATTAAATGGAATCAGAATTTGAGATATCTTGTAAGGCACTTCAAATGAATTCCCACTGACACTATCTCCAAAAAAATGTTACAATGGAAAGCTTGACACTAAGTGGAAAAATTATGTAATTGTAGCATCAAGTTATACTTTAGTCACGTGGACAATGTGTCAACAAATGCCTTGTTGTAACAAGGATGAATGGGTAAGAATACTGATATGCTAATAACACTGTTGACAATTTTAACAAACACACATTACTAGAGAGCACATGATTGTCATCCAAGAAAATAACAGTGTTTACTGCTGCTGTAAATACCTAAGCAGCTTAATAAACAGTTCAACACAAACACCAATTAGGCACCATCTGAAATGAAGTGTTTTATGTAAGCACAATAGAGACCATAAATACAGCGTTTTAGACAACGTACAGTATCATATTACGTGTGTGCTGATTTCTCCATGTGATCTTCAGAGTAACTGTACCCTAAAATGAGTTTGGTGAGACCCATTAATGCTGGTGTTAATATTTACATAATTTCTCATTTTTAATACAAATCTGCACTTTATGGGTTGAAAATGGCTCTACGAAATTGAGAAAATGGCTCTTAAATTCAGCCAAGCCCCTTGCTGGCTTACAAGCCTACTTTTGGAACATTTGTGTGTCATCAAGTTCAAATGTTAGTTAAAGATGAAGCAGCTCTTGCAAGCTAATTGTAAGCGAATAAAAATAAAATATCTCCTCGCATTTCGCTATCTTCTATACTTCTACACAACCCTGGCTCCTTAAATAGTGACATAAACAAAGTGGCGAACGCCGCTCACATCAACAAAGTCGTAGTACTACGCTTTGCTTCACAATGGGTTTCAATGTGGAGCTGCAATGTTTGAGCTGGAAGTTAGCAAGCGTTCTTGAGAACTGGCTGACCATGCCTGTAACCCTGCCTTTAATGGGGCCCCTTCTTATCGTCTCCCCACTCCTCCCTCAGCTCCTTGAATACATTTTGGGTGGAGTTACACTCTAAAAGACAAAGCAAGTGATGTTGAACTGTTGATATAGTGAACTTAACATCAAAACAAAAACGCCTCTCCCTTCAGTGCCAAGAATGCTCTCTCAGAAGCTCCGCCCCCCACATTGGACACATACTGCCAAGGCTGGGTATAGTGTGCGGTCTGCACCACTTTGTTTGTGTTCCCATTTACAAAACAAGGGCTGTGTAGAAACACCAGATTTGTTTTCACACACCGACAGCTAGTGTACTGAGGAGAAGATCACTGAATATAACTAAGTTTATTAGATTAGAATCCCTAACCCTTTTAACCCTCGCACTGTCCTAAGGCATTTCAGCAGACTAGCAGCAGAGGGAGCAAATCACGGAATGTCATATGTCCGTGTTGTGGTTGCTGCCCTCTACTGGCAAGTGCACCGGGTCATTTTGACCCATAGGACAGCACAAGAGTTAAGGTGGCTGGTGGTATTAAAATGTATGAATTAGACCATTTGTACTAAGGACCATTTCACACGTGATTCTCTCCTCTCTGCATCTCCCTTTATAATATTTTAGTGCTGTCTGTTATCCCACATACTGTTATTTTGTCTAAATAGCTGTTCAAACAAACAAACATCCACAGAGCGACACACAACTGCATTACTTAGTGGACAGACAGACGCTACACTTAATTATCCTTATTCTTTCATATATTCCCAAGTAGACAAACATGTACGTTGTAAGATTCTGTTATGAGCGCTACAGTATAGTGTATAATCACCTAGGTTCCCTTCACCTAAACATTTTTAATATATTCCAACACAAATTAGTGTCAACTGTTCACTGCTAATAGCTACTACGCTATACTGTCTGCAGTACCTTCCATAATGTGCGCGTTACTGCTCCTACAATCACATCAACATAATTACGCAGCCCTTCACAGCCATTACCACACTGCGCGCGCGTGTCAGCAAACGGCACGGCAAACTGTCCCGCTAGCCGGCCTCCGTCTCGGCGTCGTGCTCCAGCCGAGCGCTCAGGAAGGGCTTGAAGAAGAAGTCGAAGGCGAAGCGCAGCGCTCCCTGAGCCGAGCGCCTCCAGTCCTGCTCGATCTTGTATTGCCGGCGGCTGGGCACGTGCGCGTCGGCGCACGTGACGCAGTGGATGGCCTTCAGCTCGAACACGGGCCACTTGGAGCCCAGGCGACCCTCCAGGACCGTGCTGAACTCCACCAGGCTGCCGGTCTTCAGGTGCAGCAGCACGGCCTTGAACTCGCTGCTGGCGCGCAGCACGATGTCCTTGGTTGCGTCCTCGCTCTCCACGGGCTCCCCGTCGCGGCCCAGCCTCTCCAGGGGCATGCCCATGGTGACCTCGAACTTGTAGCGGTCGAAGCGCTTGACGTGGCACTCGTGCTTGGCTAGTCTCTTCAGCTTACACAGGGGGTCCTCCGTAGGGGGCGCCGGGGCGGGGAGGGGAGGGGGGTCCGCGGCGTCCGCGTCCGCCCCCTCGCACAGCGGGTACGGCTCGCCGTAGAGGCATCGCACCCAGTCGGCGGCGAACACCGGCAGCATGTTGACGACCGACTGCGCTCCGTTCTCGATGTCCGTCACGCGGACGTACTTGAAGCGGCCCGTCCAGGTGACGCGGTGGCCCTCCAGGTGCGAGCACAGGATCTGCGTCTGGGCCATGTTGGCCTCCTTCCAGGCCCGCGGGCCGCACAGCGCCCCGTACTCCTTCCAGGTCAGCGTGGAGTTGTACACCTTCATGCCCTCCGAGCGGTACACGTACATCCAGCAGAAGAGCGCCACGGCGCTGAGCCACACCAGGATCAGCTTGACCACGCTGCTGCGCGACAGCGAGCGCACAACGCCCACCGGGTTCAGCCGGAGCTTGAGCCAGCGGCGCAGCGCCAGCGGCGCCAGGCACGCCGTTAGCGTCGCCGCCATCTTGGCCAGCTCCATGGCGAGGAACCAGCGGAGCAGCTGCGCGGCCAGCGTGACCGCCAGGCCCAGGGAGAGCACGGGCAGGGCGAACAGGAAGAGGAAGTAGCCCACGCAGGTGCGGATGAGGCCGATGGCCGAGGCGTTGTCGAGGAGCACCAGGCAGAGCTCGCACCAGGTGAAGCACACCAGGTAAGGCACCAGACACAGGTAGGTGCCCTTGAATCCCCGCAGCTGGGCCATGCGGAACAGGAGGTAGAAGAGGTGCACGTATAACAGGGACGGGACACCGAGGTTCAGCACCACCGTGTCCCCTACGGGCACGGAGATAGCCGTCGCCCCCAAGGAACGCAGGGACCACAGGGAGTCGGGGAGAAGCCGCGTGAGCGAGCAGGCCCCGGAGAGGACCTCCGTGAGCAGGGCTCTGCGGGCGAAAACCTGGGCGGAGGCGTGGAGGCTGAGGAAGGAGGCGACGGTGAAGAAGAGGGCGACGGTGGCCAGCTCGGAGCAGGGGATCCACGTCTTGTCGGCCAGCGGGAAGGAGAAGACCACAAACGCCACGGATAACAGGAAGTAGCTGGGGAAACAAGGAAGTGCAGTTTTATGCTCCGTCTGTCCGGCGGTCCGTTTGTGACGTCACACACACAGTAGCTTTTTTCAAGACCGGATTTGAACACCACGCTGTGCTGGCTTTTGAAACTGTGGGTCGGGAAAATTGCAAGCGGCCATTGAACAAATTAATATCAATCAATGAAGGGCTTCCTCGCTTTACTATCATGTTGTTCCACTCATTGGTTCGTGAGTAAGGTTGTGGTAAAATAGCCTACTTCCTGATTGGATGAAATCATATTCAGCCGCGTGCACACCATAGATTCTGGAGCGCTCTGCTCAAAAATATTTGCCACACACAGGTATAGCATTAGCTAACATGGATAGGTCTTTGAAAAAGTTTGTTACCGGTACTTGGTGTTTGGTGGGTCTCTAAATAGATTAGTCCTCTCTAGGCGGGTCTTGGCACAAATAAAGTAAGTGTGAACCCCCTGATGTATAACTGTAAGAAAATAGACCTTCAGTAACGTTTGAAGAATTACCCCTGCATTTTAGTGACTTCTGCTTTTACGCACTTGGTTGATTGTAAAGCTTGCCTGCGTCCCGCACCAATGGAGAAGACACAAAGAAAACCAGGACATCAGTACGGCAAATGAAGCCAGTGTGGCAGGACAGAGGAATTGTATTGTGATGCTTACAGGTAGGGCTCCAAGTGCGTCCATCCAAAGTTGGTCTCGGCCTGCTCCATGTCCAGACCTGGCTCAAAGTGGGACAGCAGCTCGGTCAGGGCCCGGAAATGCTCCCATGCCTTGGAGTTCTGCAGGGAAACAACTGCATCTGGTTGTTGATTGTATGGGATCAGCAGTGATTCTCAAATATTTAGTTTAATTTTTAAGCCACAACCCCAAAAATAAGCATCTTATTGGTCATTACTAACTGCTTCCTTTAATTGCAATGCACACATATTTAATAAAATCATAATAAAACTGGTTTTATGATTCATTACATTTTCTATTTTGTTTTGCAACTCCCAATAAGTATTCTTTGACTTGATTACTCACAGATTGAAAAGCATGAGTCTACAGTAATGCATATCACACTGACATTTAGCTGTATATCCAAACAAGGCAACACAGAGCATGGGCATATGTGGACGGGCCTTTCCAGATCATTAAGCCGCACCACATTCCCACCTGGAAAACCTTGAGCGTGCAGATCACCATGGAGAAGAAGGACAGGTAAAAGACCAGCAGGGGGATGAGGAAGATGAAGAACTCGATTGTCAGGTTGGAGATGATGAAGAAAAAGATGAGTGCGTTGATGTGGTGCGTTGGGATCAAGGCGCTGAGCCACTGCATGCCGGCACGCGACGCCCAGTCTATCATGTGCTCCTTGATCTCCAGCACAGCGTGTAGTGGGAACTTCAGCACCTGGTGGCCACGCAGAGGAATTACAATTCAATGGAAGTGAATGGTGTCATATTACGTTCTGTCCCCATGGGATTAAGGAGTGATGCACGCTGATGACTAATTCACAGAGGAGTTCACGCCTTTTTGTGTAGAGGCAGATCATCTGGGTTCTTCACTATTTCTCCATCGTCGTCGTCGCCCGCTCCTTCACCAGCCATGGCAGGTGTGGGGGCGATGCCCTGAGCATACTTCTTAGTCATCTCTACAAAGTCATCCAGGCCCACATGCGAGCTGGCTACAAGCATGTGCAGACAGAGAATAGACAGAAACGTAAAAACAGTGGGTATAGGAATAGAGTGGTTGTAAGCACTGCAGGAGTTACAGCTCGAGCACTTGTCTGCATTTCGTGCAGTTATGCATTTGGTAGCTTGCCTTTATCTCTTAGTTTCGTGGACCATTTTAACCCTATCAAGGACTTCAGGCTAGCAGTGAAAATAGTTTAACACGATACATCCCCAAGAATGACAAAAAGTCTTATTTTTTGTTAACAGATACATTAATGTTATAGTTTGCACCCTGTTGCTTTAATTAAGGTAACAGCCAACTTTTCAAGAGAACAAAGCATGCCGTTGAACACACCTACCTTCACTGCTGACCAAACTTTCTAGAACTCTCCTCTGTTTCTGGGTAGAGCTGGACAAAGGCCCTGGAGAAGCTGAATACATGTAAGAGGAATAATAAAATACTAAATTAGAAACAACCTGATGTTGGTAGTACATCTTTTTGAAAACTGTAATTTTTGGAATTCAAAGTTTGTACAGGCCTAATATTCATTGCATTTGTCTGTGTGTCACCGCCCCCCCCTCCTCCCCCCATAAATAAATATAAAATCATCCATGATCTTTAAAAGTGTATTAAAACTAAATTACAAATTGGTTTTATACATTTCTGTGACATTTTAATAATAGTTTTATGTTGAACGTGTTTATCTCACGGACCTTCACAAATCATCCTATGACCCTTAGGGGGTTCCAAGCCACAGTTTGGGAACCTACCAGGGTCACCGTGGACCTGTCCAACATTCTCCAGCATCTCAGACACAGGCACTACCTTCTTCTTGTCTGGGTTGAGCTTCCAGTACACGGACAGCGCAGCCTTCCTCACCCCTCGCTCGAAGCGTGTCTCCATGCACAGTTTCTTCACCTCCTCCAAGTTCTCAGAGGTGATGCCTGCCATACACACACACACACACACACTGTAACTGTGTGGAAGGAAGTGTGCGAACCTCTTCCAGTTTCCACCTGGCAGTGAGGGTAGCAGTGCGACTGATGCTAGAGGTGGTAGTACCTTTCCTGGCCTCTAGGCACCGCCGCAGCATTCTGACGGCATCCTTGCGGCCCTGTTTAGCAGCCTGGACCAGCCAGGTCACGGCCCTGCAGTTGTTCAGCTCCTCATCTTTCTCCTCTGCCACTGCCAGGAAGTAGCGACCCATCTGGAATATGAACACAGTCACAGAAGACACTCCCTCAGACAATGACATACCCGAGTAATGATTGCCCACTGAAATAACACTTATTGTGCCACTGCACTTGTCATTGCAAAGACATGCTAATAACAATGATAATAATTTTTATTTGAGTATGGCTTTCAAAACATTTAACATCTTACATTGTAAATACACAAATATAAAGACAGACATTTGCAGGAGCACACATTTTAGAATAATGATAAAAATAAAATAAATATAAGTGTGAAAAATAAATCAATGTGAAATAATAAGCTTGTTGGGTTGGGGGAGGGCAGGGAAATACAGTAGTCTAAAAGTGAGTTGTTAAACTCATCTAAGCAGTACATTGGGAGGCTTATCTAACTTAACAGAAGTTACCTAAATAATAAGAACAATTCTGTCAACATGTCAAATGGTTTGGGAGGTATGTGGGCCTATTGCCAAAAGTTACAAAAGTGAAGACACTAGTTTGTACACGTTTGGCATAGACACTCACCCTGGACTGAGCTCTGGCATCTCCAGATTTTGCCTTCTCCTCCAAATCCTCAAAGCTAAGTTCCTCTTCTGGTTCCTCTGAAAGGAAACATTGTAAACATTGTGAGCTTTGCAATTGAGTCAGAACCTTAAAAGGCTTAATATTCTGTGCATCAAGTTGCTCTTTTATGTAAACATATTTCCCATTTTATGGCATGGATGGACTGAGGTAGTAACAAGCTGCATGGCTGAAAACAGCCGTCTGTGACAGCAGTCTTAGGTTGGATAGTTTTGTTCCTAATGATACAGAGCACACAGTCAATGTTCCTGACCCCAGACAATGGCTATTAGTCTCATCAGCCACCTCTACACAATGACAGAATATATAGCCACAGTATTTGGACGGTTTCTCCATTTTTAAGATTTAAGAAGAATGATGAGACCCTAAAGTAGAGGAAATGAAGCAAAGCCTTCTCGTGTTGCTGCTACGTATGATAATATATGGAATATAAAAAAATAAATAAATGTTACAATTAAATTTGAATTTTTCATTTGAGGCTGATATAAACAAAAGTAGCAGAGCTGAATGTTTCGTTTGAAGTATCAAAAATGTGTCACTGCAGCAGACTTGCCTGCCCACAAAAAGTTCTAATTCAAGTAGCATAATTCCACGCTACTTGAATATACTGTATGTCGGCACGTTGACATACAGTACATTATATATTCAGCAATGTTGTTGCTATTTACCTAACATCAAAATACCCACACACGCTATTCAACTACATAAGAATAAGCACATAGAAACAGGCTAGTTTTGTGTAGCATGAGTGTGCTCATAGTATGTGTGCAGAGCTACATTATTAACGTTACTCAGATCCTTCCTGACGTGGGAGGATGTTCCGAGTGGAGATTATTTTGTTTATCTACCGACCCATCTAAAACTGCATCACTGCGGGTTAATGCAAACATAGAAACAGTAGCTGCTTAGCACACCTTAGGAAACATCAGATACTGTTGAACCAATTGACAGATTTTTATTTAGTTATTAAGTAAAGCATTTTCTCTGGAGTGAGATAGCATATATGCATTAGAGTAAGCACTGGTGATCATTACTGCTTTTATAAAAAAATAAATGCTTCTGACTTTCGATCTTATTTCTGTCTATGACTTATGTGAGGAAACCTCATCAGTGTACCGGGAAGCCTATGAATGATATCAGCAGAAAGAATAGGGGGTCTGTCTGTCTGTCTGAGTATGCCATGAAGGATTTGAGAAGATGATCCAGCAGCTTCTGATAAATCCATCGGAGACCCAAGAAAAAACGCAGTGCTAAAATAAATATTTAGCAACACCGGCAAAGACACAATTTCCCCCCTCATGTCATTTTAATTATATTTCCGATAAATGGTTTTCCTTCTGAGAAGACAGCCCCTGGTTTAACAGAAAATAAACACCACAAATATAAATACAGCTTAGGCTTTCCAAATCCAACTGTTGAGGTGTTTGTACTTACTTCCCAGCCGTGACATTTTTATGTTGGAAAATCACAAACGTAAACAGGAAATTCCAAAAAAACAAGCAAGTGGCACTACTGTGTGAGCTGTCCAAGCAGGGTTTGTGTGGTGAAATACGAGTATAGAGCAGATGTAAAGTAGTCCTGGATAGATGCTTCCCCACTGAAGTCAGTTTTATAGGTGCAGCCGTTTTACATGATGTGCTGAACACCTTTGTTGTCATGGAGGCACTATGTCTCTAGTCTCGCAGAGCCACGTAAAGTCTGGCTCACAGTGTTGGCTAACTGCATCAGTACCCGCCTACTTGACAAGCAATGTCAAGTAGTAGGCAATGTTTTTTTTAATGTAAAGCACTGTGAAGCACTTTGTGATTTTATCTGTGAAAGGCGCTATATAAATAAACGTTACTTACTTACTTACTTACAATGTGTTTTCATTGACATGCACAATGACCAACCATACTGTACTGGTGAGTGAAAATGGTAACAGCCAATGGTTATCGACAAAATAACTATAACAGAATAACTTCCCGAAAGTCAGAGAATGCCACGTTGAGTTTACAGAGGTAGCCTATATGTATCAGACGTTCAGCATAGAGTTGCGTATGTGAAGTAGTGCTAATTGACGGAAGAGGCTAAGACTACTCCACCTCAAGCATGCATCGGATACTGTGATTGGTGAAGAAGCAGGGCCGCATCTATGGCAACCAGAGCTGTTTCCTGGGAATTACAGCTGCAAATGATTTCACAACAGGTCGCTGACAGATTTGTGTGTGCGCGCCTTTATTATATGTGTATGGGTGTGCGTGCGTGCGTGCGTGCGTGCACGTAGGGGTCTGTCTATCTTCTCTAACCTTGCTCAGATGTGGACACAGAGCGAGCAGGGGTTGCGGAGGGCCCCGTTAGGTGTGTACTTGGAGAGCTCTCCGTAGAGGCAGCGTTCAGCTGAGACCTGCCAACCTGAGACAGGCTCCTGATGGAGGGCTGGCACAGAGGAGAAGAGGGGGGGCTAGAGAGAGCGGAAGCGGGGGGTGAAAGAGTGGGTGAGGACCGGGAGCATGGGGAGGCTGGTGTGGTCGGGGTGTCGGCTTTAAGATGGGGCGAGGAGAGGCCGGGAGAGTTGAGGGAGGGTCCGGGGAAAGACGGTTCCATTTCTGTAAAACAGCAACAGACACCACACTCAAAAAACTCCCAGGATGAAGATTTGATGCCATGGAAGCACTACCAGATTATATTTTAAAAACAAATACAATTTCTTATTTTAAGTAAGACATTAAAATATACTTATTACAATCAGCCACCTGAAAAATGTAGTGTAGATCATAAAATTTATTTAACTTTTAATAATATTTTGTATGGATATTTTCTTTTTCATAATTTGTGTATGTATGCATGTATATGAATGTGTGTGTGTATGTACAGTGTGATATGTATATGTATTATGTGTACGTATGTATATGTACTGTATGTGTATATTTATGCTTTTTTGTAATGTGTTTTGTGTAAACTTGAGTTGGTGTTTTTTTAAGTGTTGGACCCCTGGAAGAATAGCTATTATTACGACATTAGCTAATGGGGATCCTAACAAACAAACAAACAAACAAACAAACAAACATGTATGCCTGCTGTGCCCAAGTAAACATGTCTCACAAGCGGTCCTGCAGAGGGGGATGGTGAGCAATGTTTCGTTTTGAAAACAGCTGTGCTGCAGGTGTCACACCAGCTGTGTGAAGCACAACATCCATGAGCTAAGTTATTTTCCATGTGACTCGAGAACTACCATAAGGTTCTGCTGTATCACGAACGGGTCGTTTCAGGTCATCATCTAAAGCTGTTTCGATGTCCACAAAGTGAATCGAAACAGCTTTAGATAGTTTAGATTGACTTTAGACTGTTATACCGTGTGTAAAAAAGTTAAAGCAGTTAATACCAGTTAATAGCCTACATTATAATTCTGTATTATGCAATGCAAAATGTATAAAATGTTTTAAAGTGCTTTCTTTTACACCCATAATGGCAGGAGGTCTAAGGGTTAGATCAACTGATCGTGCCAGCTAGGCTCCTTGAGGTGAGGGCGAAGCTATAATAAGAAGGTGAGTGACAGAAATATGACATGCTGTTGTTGCAATGCAGGGAACCCCCTTTAGCCAGAGAGAAAACATTTCAATGACACGGATTTAGGCGTTGAGTTGAGTCGACAGGTCAAGCAATAGATCTTTAAAACTTCAGAGTAAAGTGGAAACAAACACAAACACAGTATTAACTGATAAAAATGTTGGCAAGTGTCAGAAGGTGTCATATAAGGTTGTTCTTATTACTGGCTGTCTTTTGGGGGGGACAATGACTTATCACTCTTGTAACAAATGTGACAGGTAAACCTACACGACACACAGCTATGGTGCTAATATGCTAGCACGCATGTCATACTTCTTGGCAGCTCACCTTTACGATCAGAAGAACAGTTTGTGTTAAATCCAAGATTCTGAAAATGTGCCACTAACCTAACAACGAGGCTACTGGGAAAGACTCGCCATTCATCCCTTTCACTTTCTACTGGGATATCTGAAGACTGGTATGGCAAAACTCCACATAGTTGATCATCAGGCAGATATGCACAGTACATGCCCACTTGATTCTCTGATTATTGTGATTGGTCCATGTTGGATTTACGCTTATTCTGGTTGGTCAAAAAGAAGGAAGTAAGAATTTCTAGAGTTATCTGGCTTTCTCTCTAAAATAAAATAAACAATTAACTTTGTATTTGTTTATCGTATATTAATTAATGATGAAAGATACACATAACTCTCTACATACTATTGTCATATTTGTATGCTTTTATTTGATGTTATCTTGTTTCTATTCACTGCTGTAGAGTTAAGTTTACACCAGCAGATGGCACTAACGTATGTCATTTGTTGCGAGTTGATGTATGGATGCTGATACACTTTTATAGGAAAATAATGCCGCATATATACAAAGCATTCAATATTGAAAAACAATCAGTTACATAATGACAAAATGTTATAGGAGACAAAAACATGACTTGTAATGTCCAATTGGTCAAGTTTAATACCCTGATTGTAATTAGATGTTGTAATTTGGTCCTGGCTGGAGTAAGGAGAACGGTGATGGGAATACATTTTAAAGGTAGTTAAGGCAGTTATGTAAATGCTTTTTTAATCAGTAGATTAACTCAATCCTGTTAAGAGGACATGGCGCTCTATATGCTTTTTTCTGTTTCACATACAATGTCTTTAGGTGCAACGTGCATTTAGGTGCATCTATGGTAGCCTAATTCTTATGAAACTTCTGCTAGATTGAATAATAAAACATTAGACTGAGTTTGTTATGAGGATTATGTAAATCTCCAAGCAGGTTAAATAGGCCCATAGTGACCCTGTTAGAGAAGGTTGCACTCAGCACTTCAGTTATTCACAATGCAAACAGAGAAGAGAGCAGATTAAAGATATCTGCCCCTAATTACGTTAATAGTCTCCCCACTTTACCCTATGCGCCTGAAGGAGACTTAGCCGACTACCGCACTAATCTCCCATCTGTCAAGCATTATATCCCCCATTGTAATTGCAGTAATGGTATGTACCATATCCTCCGCTCACTCTCCCTCGCCCTATACGTTGTCACTGAAACAATTTTCTGGTCTCAGTAAACTCGTTCATTATTATCAAATATGGTAATTACAAATTGAGAGATTTAAATTGGCCTACTTACTCTTAGATGTTGATGGCAGAAGCAGTTCTGTACATCTTACATTGGGGTTGTTGGGGAAACAGTTTGTGAATAATATAGGAGCGAAATTTGCTGTATTTTTTTTTGGGGGGGGGGGTTGTGACTAATGGTGAATTTTCATCACATTACATTGTCTTCTCTAATGAATTCATGGATAGCTTCTACAGAAAAGAGTCATACTCTCCCTTTTGTAGAATGCTCTTTCCATTAGGTTAACTAATTCTCTGTGACTAAATGTTTGTCGCAGGTTCAAAGCCCTCTCTGTCTAGATCTTTGCCTTGTCTGGATGAGAAGAGGAAGAATGGAATGAAGATGAATAGGAACACGATAGGATGTCAGGGGGGCTCAATAGGGTCCAGTTACATTGTCCGCAATACTCATTTGGTGGGAAAGGGAGGGGGGAGGGGGGGGGCGAACTGTCTGGATCTGTGAATGCGATTATAGGATGCTAGACAGGAGTTGTGCTTTTTGACTTCATAATATGTTATGTACAGTATTACACATGCAGGACTTAACAGTGTAATACATATTATATATTTAACATAGCAGGGAACAACTTATATGTAACGATATGGTGGATCAGAGAAAGACATCACACTCTCTGTGCGTGTTGTAATCAAGCTCTTCAGTTCTTTGTTTACATAGATGTAAACACAGACATAGGCCCACCAAGATCTGATTTGGTCTGAGATGCCTGTGCACTTATGTGGCATCTAATGGCAGAATGTCATTCACTTTCAACATTAACTACCGGTGTACAGTAACACCATTTACAAAAAGTATGTATTGAGATTGTATTCAAAATGACTTGGCAACAAACCATCCAGAACATGTAGGCATTGCCTATACAACATGTATGTGGACTTTATTTCACAACTGTGAAACAGTAGTTCCATTGTGTACCACTGAATGTAAAAGTAAATAAAAGACGTTTCTACAGGAACCAATGATCATATTTTTTTTTCTGTGTAGAATGTATTACATTTTAATGGGTAGCAGGGCATGGAACATAGGACTCAGAGGTCTGTAGAGTAGACTGACTAATAAGAGTGAGTCATGCCCTGGAAGTCTAATTACCTTCGTATGAGCCTGTTGCATCATCATTGGCAGATCAGCTTGGGGCTTTACCCTTTGGAAAACTGGATAGTTTGATGGCTGTCCTTCTGATTCATTGGCAAAGGTCAAATTGTCCAAAAGGTCAACTAGAATATGACATGAGTTTAACCTGCAGGTGGCCATGAACACGTGAAGCTAAATACTGATACATCTGATGAATATGTTTAAAAACAATTTGGTTATGTAAAGTTTTAATGAAAGGTGATTCTGCACTCCACACACACCACTGCCTATCATAGAACTAGCACACAGATATAGACAGTGACTGGTTAACCATCTTTTCACAGGAGAGATTAATATAGAGAAAGGTAAGTTGCTTTTATTATCGCATACACTTACATGTAGCGACTTTTGTGCCCTGCATTTAACCCGCCCCTCAAGGGAGCAGTGATTATTATTATTATTATTATTATTATTATTATTATTATTATTATTATTATTATAGATGATTCAACCTTTTATGAATGGAGATTTCACAAAGAACCATGGCCAGCTCAGCTTGACCAGTGATCTCATGCTAGTGTTAAATTCATCAGCCTCAAATTGCAATAGCTCTGGATACTATTCACACCTTTCACATCAATATAACATTATCCTAGTCTCACGGGACATTGAGGTATAATCTATCATCTGAAGTCTGATACATAACATGGCCTTGCCTTATCACAAGGTTACAAAGCTAGCTCTTTCTCTGCCAAAACTACCTCCCGCTCTCGGTATAAAGGCAGTGTGGACATTGGACACAACAAACAAGCCATATAAAAGAGCCCCATACTGTCATAAAAACCAGCGATACCTCAGGCAAAGTAGGGTGAGTACAATCAAATACAAGCATTTTTTCCCACTGACATTGTTCTCTGCGGTCAGCCTCCAAACAAACACTATACGACGCCCCCATAGGGGGCCTATATACCTTTCCTCTGTACACCCCTCTGTCATTGTGTCTGTGGTGTGCGTGCGTATGTGCCGTGCATAACGTACAGGGTGATTTAGCCAATAGGACGTGTTCCTGGGTCAACATCCCACATGCGCCCTGGTCCAACAGTGGCCATTTTTCCAATCACAGCCCCCTGACATCATCAGTCAAGTAATTCTATTTAATCTTTAAATTATGACGTAACTAGATATATACCTATTAGTGGCTGTATATGGGCTAGTGAGTTAGCTTGCTATCTAGGTATTCTATGCTAAGAAGTAGCTTGCCAATAATATATTGTTAAAGATACATTAAAAGGTAAATATAATATACAGTTGCAAGAAAAAGTATGTGAACCCCTTGGGATTACGTGGAGTTTTGCATGAATTGGTCATAAAATGTG
>JAODLL010057475.1:7769-18397 GCA_026546735.1 Forbesichthys agassizii | reverse complement strand
GCGTATACAAATCAATATACAGTGTGTGTGTATATATATATATATACACACACACTGGATATTGAGTTGTATACGCAGTGATCTGGGTCTGAACTGCTCCCCAGGTGCAAAGCAACACATCAGATGTTAAATGGCAATCTGGCCCAATAAGAGTGCGGCCGATTGCTTCTGAGGAAGAGGCTGATTGTTGGTACTGAACGCTGCCTTCTGAACACTCTCTGTTACCCAGATACATACATGTACAGTACACTGCAGGAGAGAGAGGGGAGGGGAGGAGAACTGGGGGAATGGAAAAGGGGGAGGAAGGGAGATAAGGGAGGGAGAGAAGAGGAGAGGAGAGGAAAGAAGGGAAGGTGCAAACAGAAGGTAGGACAGGACGGGGAGATGGGGTGAGAACACCACATCCTGTCCCCTCTGGGAGCCATCCCCCTCTATCTCTCTCTCTCTCCCCCCCCCCCCCCCCCTCTCTCCCTCTCTCTATCCCCCCCTCTCTCTCTTTCTCTCTCCAGGCTAACTCATATGAACATTCTACATGATTAAAGGTATAATGAGTGATTCTGGAGAAATCTTGTTGGCATTTCAACTAGATCAAAACAAAAGCATCTCTCCCTTCACTGCCATAGGGCACTCCGTCAGAAGTTCCGCCCCAACCATTGTAAACACATTGTGAAGGCTAGGATGATGTTGTTGTGTGCGGCCTGCACCACTTGGTTTGTTTTCCTATTAGCAGAGCCAGGGCTGTGTAGAAACATCAGATTATTTATTTCAGCACGCACGAAGGGGCAGCTAGGGGACCGTCACGAAATACTGAATTGGACAAAACAAGTAGATCATACAATTGCTCACTAAACCTTTAACCTCCGTCCTACATACTGTGTGTAAAGTATACTGCATTACTACAATAATCATTGTAATATGCTTGTTTAGTAGCACGCGCTATACGTATACAGTACAATATCTGCTTCATATATACTGTATATTACCGCATGCAAACGACGCAAAACAGTATACAAAGTGTGATATTGTATAGTCAAAAAGAGCAGCACATATGACATATATATGCCAAACCATATGCGAACATACAGGCTTAAACATATGAAGTCCACATACTGTATTTACGAAATATAGTATGTGAGTAGTGCTCACAGTGAAGCAGAGGAGAAGGGAGAGGTACTCTATGTCTCCTTCCGCTTGGAAGTGTGTCCCGTCATTGGGGCGAATTCTCTCTCTCTCTATCTCTCTCTCTCTCTCTCTATCTCTCTCTCACTTTCTCTTTCTCTCTCGCTACAACAGTCTGTTGTGACTCCATATTCACGCCTCACGTCTCCTGCTCTGTCTGTGTGAAATCTGACAGCTCATCACTCAAACGCCCATCAGTATGTCCTGCCCTGCCGTTCTGCCTTCACACACACACACACGTGCACGCACACACACCGCGGGAATATATCCTGTAGACGACACGTGTGTATTATTACACACACAGAGGTCATACACGTCGTGACATGACAGCTACAATCAGCCTGGCAACTTGACAGTACGGGCGCATGGTGTGTGTGTGTGTGTGTGTGCGTGCGTGTTCATATGTTGCAGAAGGGGGCATAATGTGACATTCTGAGACAGAGCTAGATTCCTCAATTGCTACCTGCCAAGATAGTAACGAAAACAAAAAGATTAGATTTCATGCTGCGGTGCGCTCAAACCTTTCTCCCACGTAATTGGATAGTTTAGGCAATATTTCATTTTCAATTGGATAGTTGTCATGGAAGATGCATAGATCCGTGTGTCTGTGTGTGAGTTTAGGGGGTGTTTGGAGCATCAAATATTGTCTTTGTCGGGAACATTGTTTTTTTATTATTTTATTTTTTGTGGCGGTATCTAAGGGCTAAGTGAGCACTTCCACATCATTTTGTCATGGAAGGTAGGTATGCTATAGTGTGTAGAGTTCATGTGGACCAATGAAGGTATATGCTCTATTTTCTTGGACCACACATGTAAATGATAAAACCTCCTGATCTTGCAAGCTCGATCATTTGTTCTGCTCTGTAAATCTGTAAGTCTGCAAACTCAAAGTGGTTTGTCAGTGAAGTATTGCAAATTGGATTGATTTTCAAAACACAGCTGCTAATAGAAGATTGGACCACCTTCAACCAGTAGGAACAAGGTCCTCATTTGTTCAAACACAGCAACTTAATTGAAGCCAAATGCAATTCATTTGTAAGGGAATGTAGAGAATGTACAGTACTTGACACTGATATTTCAAGACTATTCTTTTTCAGTCCATTTGTCAAACTCTTTACTCTATAGACCAGCTTTCTCCCTCTTTCATTTCACATCTAATTGACTCCTATTCCTGTCTTTCTTCCTCTCATGCACATGCACACACACACACACACACAGATACACACACAAATAACAGCAGCGTTACTTCCTTCACTGACAAGTGACATGCTATCAGCCCTCACAGCTGCACACATTGACAGCTGTCAATCAAACATAGCAGCGTCTGTGTGTGTGCGCTTGTGTGTGTTATCCCGTGGCTCGTGTGCAGTATATACAGACTACATATTCAGACCTCCCAGCGTCTCCCAGCTTATTTTAGTCTCTGCTTGATTCACAAATACAACACAAGAAACACAATATAGTGTATAAGTAAATATGGGGTTAATTTAATAGCTAAATCATGCCATTATCTAGATGAATAATTGATATTATTATTGGTGAGACTCATTAGTCTCATTATATGAGATTGTAGAGATGTAGTCCATCTCTGTTAGTTGAGTTGTGTCAGGTGCATGTTAGCAATACTTATGCTAACATGCACCTGTCTTTGTACTATTGACATGCTTGACATGTTATGTGTGTGTGTGTGTGTGTACATGCACGCCAGGGTAACTTACCGGAGCTCTTTGAAGGGCTCGGCTCGGACATGCGGGGTCTCCAGTGAGCTGCTGAACACGGCTCCCTCGGCCCCTGAAATAACAGAGCAACACATCAGACCTTGGACCCTCGTGCCGGTCGATAAGCCCACCCTGCCCGCGCGATCAATGGACAAGATCTGTGAAGCTGGGCCGATCCATATGGCTCCGGTTTACTGTGAAACACCCGGCTGGAACATTACTGAGGCGTTTAGATTTACATTTTATATCAATATGGCAAACAACCCAGGGCAAAGAGGTTAAAGGTTAAAGAAACATTTCTGTACTGGAATGGTTTATTTTGTGGAATAAACTATTCACGCAGGAGTTCATTTTAAAGCCCATGTTGTCACAGTTAGTTTTTTATTAGTGTTCTGCCTGGCTCATATCCACCTCCGCCACATTTCCCTTTCACAGTCTGCTCTCTCATCCAGGTCCTAGGCCCCTGAAGTTGCATTGCATGTCATCTGCTACTGCCTGCTTGACTGAATTAAAGCTACTTTTGGACTTTATTCATGTTCTGTCTGTCTATGGGTCACTTTTCCAATTCATGACACGTCAGTAGACAACAAGTCAGTATATCAGGCCCTGTAGGCATCAAGCTTGACCTAATCCTGACTCTTTTACTTCTGAACCCAAGTAATTACCGACTTTTTCGTGTTGACCAAACCAAACGCCTACAGTTTTATACTTATTTGAAGCTTTAATCAGTTATGATTAAAACGTGCAGTAGACTATTGTTATTTTATGTCACCTGTTTACGCTAGATCATCCCAAAACACAGATGTTTTGAATGTGCATTAAGCTTTGAACATGAGCATATGATACATTAATTAAAATGTATTAATTTATCATTGACATGAATATGTCACATTGTGCATATTTACTCCCCCCCCCCCCCAAAAAAAAAGTGGATAGAAAAGTAAATAATGCCTATGTGTGTTGAGAATATGAAATAGGCCTACGCCTACAAGAGAATTTGAAAGGCATTACATAATGTTTGATAATTGATAACCTGTACGCCCTTATATTTCATATATTTTGAAATGTCCCAGGGTGTCTGTATATAATGTTTTCCTTATTACAAATAGATAGTTCCACTATAAACTGATGCAGAAAAGGCACTTGTGAATTCTTATTGAAACAATGGTTGGCTGTTCAGCGCAGGGCAGTCAAACCTCTCCGACACCTCAAAGGATGCTCTATTGTACTCCAGAGCCCATCGGGTTTTAGCATACCTTGTAGAGCATCTGCTCTCTACACGGGATAGAAGGGTTTGAGTCCTGGTTGATGGGGATGGAACCTGGTTGATGGCATAATAAGCGAATGTCATCTATCGTACTGTAGCTTGCGGTGCGTTTGCGAAACAACGTGAGCAAACCCGCCTGAGAACACAAGAACGTGAACATCTTCTCACCCACAGCTCGCTCCCCCGCCCTCCCTGAAATTTCCCCACCCTCTTTGCATTGTATAAAGGCTCTGTAAAGGCCAGACAGGTGTTTGAGATAGCACACTGACTAAATCTCGTCTCAGCTGACGGAAGTCAACGTCATTGTAATTGACGTTGCTGTTTGTGATTACAGCAAAGTGAAGACATAGTGACACCGGAACTCTAGAGACTTTCATCTAACGTCATAGATATATTGTAAACTTAACCGAAAGGGAGTCATGAAGTATTTATATGAAAGATCAACTGAGAGCCATTGTATAGGCCTATAAAAAATGTTTTAACATTTAAATGTATTCAACACATTTACATACTGTCAGCACCTAGTGTCCTGTGCATGTCTGGCGAGCTTGTAGCTGGTGACTGTTGCAAGTAGTGGTTAGCGCCTAATATGCCAGCATAACGCCGTATGGCTGGGGTATGCAATGTGTGCATTCAAATATCCGGAACATAGGGCATAACCGTCTGAGCCAATACTCCATCGGGGAGCAGTGGGCATATTCTAGGTTACGCTACACTGTGGAGCGGCTGAGTAGTGAGCAGTTTGATATGCATATGGCCTACTCCGAAATCGCCAATACATCTTTCATGTTTTTATTGGGGTGGACAAATAGACATTGAGGAATGTAAAATCTACGCATATGCACACACAATCACAATACAATGTAAAACTCACAAACACTACATTATACTTATTTCTGTTTAGTAATTTTACATGTGTATTCACTAGTGAAGTGCCTCGTAAATAAATCAAGTTAAAGTAAAATGAAAGCAATTGAAACAAAGCAATTGAAACAAAATATTTGTATATAATATTTGTATCTAGTAAATACTGTAAGTAGATGGATTGATGGATGACATTTTGCCAAACAACATATTTTGACACATTCGCCTGTCTAATTGGCACATAAGATTCCACAGAGGAACCCTTGGTTTAGCCAGCACACAACTATTTAGCTATAAAACAAATATGTCAATGCATATGTATTCACGGCCCACAAGCATACGTAGATTATGCACCCATTTTTAATAATCATTTATGTTTTATTTTTTAATAATTTTTGCGGTAAAACCCTGCATAGCTGAATAACCACATATCTTATGATTATAAGCCTCTACAATGTGCCAGTCTGCACAACTGAGCAACAAGACATGATAAGTATTTTATAAATTTTTATATGTGGCAAATTACTGAGCATTATGCAGTCTCAACAGTGCATCAGAGTTTTTAACTATATTTGGATCTAAAACATTTGCTACTATGGCCTGTGTTTGAGTGGGTATAAATGGAGCAAAACCCTTCCATGATTCATAATGCACTTGGCCCAATATAATGCACATTATCTAAACCAAGCTCTCATATTTTGACAAACACCACATTATTAATTTAAGAAACACAAGAGCAGATACAAATATACAAATATTATAATGTTCATGCCTGCCCTGCTCTTGCCCTGCTTTTGATATGACAAAAACATATCCTCCACTTTACAATTATTTAGTTCTGAGTCAAGTCGATAGAAGTGTGTTGAACCAGTCCAGTGTTTGTTTAATTGCAGTGGTTTGATGACTGAGGCTCCATGTTATCTAGATGAATTTACAGCTCTTGTATTCAGGGAGTACTTTAAATCACAACTTAGTCCGGCAGACAGCGGTAATCTATATTCAAACAAGAGAGCGCTAGGAGGCCTGATAGATAACTCTCCACTGTTATAGGTGGGACAATATAGCCTCGTGATACCAATCTGATCATGCTAGCTCCAGTTTGACTTCACTGAGTATCGGTCTGGACAGGCTTCAAGTCCATGTGCTTGTGACCGAACCACCAGTGTCTACCCCAATCACTGTCATCATACAGGCATCTACGAGTGTATTATAGGTGTGAGGTTAGCTCATGATAGATGGTGATAGACAGCTAGTCCAATCCGATCACCTGCCATGTACTGGCAGTGTAAGCATAGTGCCTGTCTTTCTCCAAACAGTTTAAATGGATGGCTTTGCAGAGGGTTCTGTGTAATAAACCATCTGTGGGATGTCAAGTTAGACACCACCTGGGTTAAGCCAGGAATGGTTTGTTTATAGGGTTGTTACTGTATATAAAAGGATTTAATTGGCCTCCACCAGCCAATCAGTTGTAAATGATTTGCTGCAGCAAGTCTTGCATTAATGGAGTACTTCTTGTGTGACATACAGTACATCTCACTAATAATGTATTCTCTTTGCTTTTCTGCTCTCAAGATGAATTGGAGTTCTTTTAAGCGATCAATCCCGCCCCCACCCTCAGATACACACTCTAGCCCGCCCCCCCTGACAACCATCTCTACATACACATCAGTGCCGTGGCCGCTCATCAAAAGCACATTAGCGGTAGCCACGCGTTAGCCTAGACCTATGGCCGGCGAGAAACAGCTTCAGAAATATGTCAGTGATCAGAGAAAACGGCCGACACAAAGCAGAAGACGATAGCAGAAGAAGGGAGGAGAGAGAAAAGAAAAGGAGACATTTGATGTTGATCAGTCACAAACGACTTAAAAAAACATCTGTTCAACTCTCGCTGCACAAAAAGCACACAAAGGCACGAACGCACACGAGCATGGGTGGCTTTATAAATTGTACTTTTACGTGACATACTGTACATTAGTGGCTGTCAGACAATACCTTATCTTACCTCGTCCTAACCTTTGACTTGTATAATTTCCCATTCAGGAGATTAATATTGCGCTCTATATCAGAACAATCTATCTGCAGTGTGGATAGTGTGGATAGTTTAAGTGTAGTCTTACTGTCTTCCTGTCATCCTGTGTGTGTGTGACGTCTTCATTTTCATCTAATTTACAACACGTGTCAACAACTAAGGCGCTTGTGATTTAAAGATCAGGCTCCCAGACATGAATCAAGATACGGAAATATATCATAAACGTGACATGTTAATGTAATGCAAGGGACATGAAATATGGCAGTAATGACTAACACGGTGCTTGTCCACACGTTTGTGTGGGTGTGCGTGCTTGTGTGTATATTAAGTGTGAGTGTGTGAGCATGTGTGTCTGTAACAAACTTATATTAAATATAGAACAAATTAATTAATACGGATCATTATCATATGCAATAATGAACCACACTGCTATACAGTTAAGTGTACTGTCTGGCTTACAGAAAATATTGTAGGTGGTTGATTTACAGCGGTGGGCTGTAATAATACCAGCCTGCCTCCCTCTGGATGTAATTTCTGCCTGTACCGTTTCTTGTAATGAGAAGAGAATCTGCATGATCCATCATGGTAAATACACCGATGTGGAGGACTTCACTAAGGCCAATGTGAGCTGCCCCATAAAGATGGATTTGATTTGTATTAAATGTATATTTATGTTTTGATGCAGATCAAAAGTTATTTGATATATTGCTAGGGGACAAATATGAGCTCTTGTTCCAGAAGTGTACTGTACGCTGGTGGGGTTAGTGGAGCTCACAGGGTAAAGCTGGCTACAAAAGCACATTGAATTCAACATGAATAAGAGTCATCAAAGTGGAACTCTGCAGGGATTTGATTTTGTACGACTCTTTATTGTTAACATTTTTATGACATTTCTGTCATTTTCACTATTCTGCTATTTGCTGCTATTTTTGGTTTCGCATCATCAGCCTCTTCATTCCTTATTCTCACTATGATTAGCAATTAAGTCTTTCATTGTTTTTATTGGTTTGTCTCTCGGATGCATTGTACAACGTACAATAGATGTTCACTCCAGTGGCACTGGCCTGTAAACAGTCATTTCGCCTGGAAGTTTACAGAGAAATCTCCAGCTTTTATTAACACGATCTTTCAGCACCTCAGTGCCATGCTGTCTACACAACACTGTCAGATTAGAGAAAAAGAGAGTGACGCAAATTAAAAGAGAACAAGCGATGGAAGTGCGGAGAGGAGGAATGCAATACACCGTACAGTATAGGCAGGAGTCAGTCTGTGGTATGTGTGCTCCATACACTGCAACGTGGTCTGTTGTAAGAGCCTCTGAGCGAGGTAACACACAACAAACACACACAGCTATTTGCATCTTATACAGCATATGGTGCGTGTGATAACAATAACGAAAATAGGCAGCCGTAGAAAAATGCACAACAACAAAGGAGCTACGGAGATAATCAGAGAGGAGGAGAGCCTGTGGGGGAGGGCGTCTCCCCCATTCATTCATGTTTGTCAATGGAAAAGATGAAATACAGATTAGATAAAGTCAATCAGACAAATGACGAGATAAGAGAGAGCTACAACTCTATTTTGTAAACTACGCTGATTGTAGAACAACCGTATTACAGTGTCAACGTCTGCCGGATGCTGAGAGAGATGAGAGGACACATTCCTGAACCCTGCAAACATGATTTTCTTCTTTGAAGGTGCTGGGGGAGGGGGGGTGCAGATTAGACAGCTCTTTAGGACGACCAGCAGAGATGAAAACAGGGATTTGTCAGGGAGATCAGCGCAAACACAGGTCACCATGAAAGTGTGACAGTCTGTCTGTGTGTGTGTGTGTGCGTGCGCGCGCGTCATCTCTGATAAGCATGTGCTCGCAGGCTGTGGTGTGCAATATATGAACAGAAATGGTTGCATGAAAATGAGACGCCGATGAAAAAGCAACACTTATGCTAATAGTCCCACGGGACGTCATGTCTGCAGAGAGAGTAAAGGCTGCTGTGGGAGTTTGGAGTTTGGAGTCCCCCCCCCCCCCCAACAGATGGCGCAACAGTAGAATCAGCACAGTTTAATTGGACACAGTTCTACTGAGAGTGTGAGATCCGGCAACAGGCTAACAGCAAGGATGGCTCATTAAAACACACGCACGCACACACACACACGTACGCACACACGTAAAGCCCTTTGAGACTGCAATGTGATTAAGGGCTATATAAATAAAATTGACTTGACATGCACGCACACACACACACGTACTGTACATGTGCTTCAGACGTTATAAGTTAAACTACATTCTTTGCTGCCAGTCTCTCATATCAGGGTTTGTACTGTCATACTGGCATATTATATTGTGCGTTCGTCCGTGTGTGTGTGTCTGCTCGTACTTTTTTGTGTTGTCTGCACATATTTCTGTGTATGTGTACATATGTGTCCCTGTGTGTGTGTGTGTGTGTGTGTGTGTGTGTTTGTACAGTAAATCACAGCTGACATATTGGGAGACCACCTGTGTTTAACGAGTCTGTGCTGAAGCATTACATCTGGCTTTCATTTCTTTACACCCGTAATGAGCTCTGCAGGGGAGTCCGATCAATACAGACCTGCCACGCATTTACATGTCACACGCAAACACACGCACACCTTGCCTTTAGTTACTGTCTGGAGATGACATTCTCTAATTCTCTTAGTCGTAATAGCTCAAACAGATTGATTGACAGATCAATAGAAGCCATGTTTATTTGCTATTTCCTCTCTTCAAAACACAAAATTATATTATGACGTCTCCCTCTGAATCTATCCAATCAATTTGCCTTCCTTAGCCAATCTCTCTGTGAATAACGTTATAATGTATATGTGTTTATATTGTGCATATACACACGAATTGCTTCACTTAGTGTTCATTCATTGTCAGTGACTGTTATAATATTAAAATAAAAAAAGTATTAACTTTTTAGTGCATTTTACAGGAACATCAGTATATGGTTAAAATACACAATTCACTAACAAGATGTGAATCACAGCATTTATATTATTTACTTCAAACAATACGAATAGGAACATTTCGAAATAGCTGCATAGACCCAATGGTTTGTTATTTAAGACGCCAATAATTATGTGAATTAGTACAGTATGTGAATGAATGCATATTGAAATGATGAATAATTAATATTCTATGTTGCCAAGTGTTGTACCAGACATATTGTTGCATGGCGCTAGTGCGGAAGTGTTTGTCTGCTCCACAATCAGGTTGGCTGTGATATATTTTTCTATTATGCCAGGCACCCAGAAAACCATCTGCTCCAGGAACTCTCCTCGGGGGGCCAAGGTACTGGGTTGTTACCACGGTAACTACCTGCCAACTCAGTTCAGTCAACCTCTCCCTGCAGGCCAGTCTAACTCCACGCCCACATTGGCTCTGAGTTTGTCCAACACACAATGCAGACTAGCCTTTAGCAGAGTAGCCGTCACAGCTGAAGGTGGTGCCAGCACCTCTCAGCTAAAACTCATGGCTGAAGGGCCATTTTGTTCCTGGCAGCCAAAAGACTGTGGATTACTCCTCTGGACTTTTGGGGGGGGGGGG
>JAODLL010057464.1:1104-18398 GCA_026546735.1 Forbesichthys agassizii | reverse complement strand
CCTTAACCCCTAACCCCCCCCCCTCCCCACACACACACACACACACACAATTACTGGTCTGTTAACCCAAAAGCATACAGTGGGAGAGGAAACATCAGCAGAAGAGAAGAAAAGCAGCGGCTAAGTTCTAAAACGCCCATAGAAAGACACGCACACACACACACAGTCTCATATTTCATCTCGTCAACACAATGCAACAGTCAGTTGATGATAACCTGCCACATGTGCCCAGGACAACTGAAAGCAGATGAGTGATAAATAGCGACCGCTGCATATGAAGGACATACGGGATTGAGACAGATAGAAAGAGAAGAAACACAGAGGCCGAACAGAGATGGCAATTCATACAAACCACTGCAACCCACCCTTAAAACAAATGCACACAAAGAGGCTGAACAGAGACACATGTGTGTGTTGTGTGCGCTTGTTGGTGCGTGCGCGCGCGAGCGAGCCAAGTAGTAGCACAAAGGCAGCGGTGTCACGTAACCTATTCAAACCTCACCCTCAAGCACAGGTGACCTTATTGTATCCAGACCCTCCACCCCCCCCCACCCCCCCTCCCCTCCCCCCCCCCCCTCCCCGTCCTGGCTGGCAAGCACCGCGTGTCACGTGTGGGGAAGACATCTTCGCCCGCAGAAGCGCGGAGCCTTAAAGTGTGTCGGGTTATCTGAATTAAATGGCCCCTGTGTAGAAGGAAAGGTCAGAGTGCGGTCACGTCTTCAAGCACCTTTATGTGCCGCAACACCGAGGTAATTCAACACAACAGACGGGGCGGGTCGGGGGAGACCGCCTGAAGCCTTTCGTTTTGAAAACGAGTTTACTTTTTCTTTTTTTTTATATTCGCCCGCTCGGAGCGTTTATCACGGGAGAGTTCTGTGGACGCTTTTGACAAGCTCCACAGACATCAAACGGGGAGTTTATAAATGCTTAAAACTTTAAAAACTGACTGTGGTGTATAACTTGATAGTACTATTGAAGTACACTGACATCATGTCGTCACAGCGGTCCAGCTGGGAATGTTTAACAGTTTTATAAACCCCCGTCTTAGGTGGGTTCAAAGCAAAACTAGTTGTGTTTTGAAGATCTAAAACAGTTCTCATATCCTAACTGGATGCAAGCCCTTTACGCTGGCTGTGTGACCGGACAACAGTATTGACTGGGTGCTCCCTTCAATGACAAAGGGCTGTGCGCATAACAATATCGACCAATGAGGTCTCCTAACAGATGCCTGCGCTCCCAGTGCACGAGCACAGCAAGACTCTGACCTGCACGATGCTGTGGAGGTCCTGGACGTATGTCCTCTCTGTGTCCAGGATCTCCTGGACCACCAGGTCCACGTACGTCCTGGGACCCGGGGCCGGGGTGGTGGCCCGGTCCCCTCCATCGGGGCTCAGCTCTGGCTCCGACTGGCCCGCGGATGCCCGACCGCTCCCACGCTTCCCCGCCTCGTCGGGGTCCTTGTCTTCGTCGACGACCAGCTGCAGGGCCGGGACCAACTCCAACCGGATGGCCCCGGAGTCCCGGTCCGACGAGGGCGTCGCCGGGTGGCAGTGTGGGGCGGGGCCCAACATGGAGCGGCTGCCCAGTGAGCAGTGGCTGTCCCGCGACGACGCGGTGGACGAGGTGGAGCTGTAGCTGATTGGCCGCTCGCCGCTGTCGGGGGAGGAGTCCATGCTGTGGGCCGAGCAGTAGCGCGAGTGGGTGTGGCGGAAGGCCGGGTTGCGGAGGCAGCGCGCCGGAATGTCCACGGAGCTCACGGAAGAGTCCGGAACTTCAGGCAGAGGAGGCAGCGTGTCCGGCAGGAAGAAGGAATCATCTGTAGAGAGGAAATACAATACATGAGGATCCATTGCCACCAAGCCTTTTTCACAAATGCTGTATAACCCTGCATTTTACAGGGACCGTTCCTGCATGGAGTCATGTGTGAACCTGTATGTCCGCTCCCCCAGCTTCCCCACCTCGCGACCTAGTAACACTACAGGGAACATGCTGCTATGGCTGTGCGGTCAACAAATGCAGAACCAATGCAGAGACAAGCACTTAATTCTGACGCAGGCATTTTAAATGTACCTGTGCCGGTATTACCGCGGCATGCATGAGTTGGTGCCAAGAGGTAAATGTACCTGGATGGAGCTGCCTGTGTGACTAGAGAAAATAACTAGCTGTGCCTGCATGTTCATGCAAGTCATTTACCAGGAACAGTGTGTGAAAAGGGCTTCAGACTGACATGTACAAGTCTTGCTTTCAGTTAAATAAATATTATTTAAATTAAATGTACTGAAATGTATCCTGAAAACAACCCCCCAGCTCTAAATATCCTTTAACAACCCCTGCCAACCTATTCCAACAGTTCATCAACACCACAGTCTTACAGTAGATCTGCTTCATCGGTGGCCCATTTTCTGACAGTTAACCACAGAATGACCAACCACCATCCACGTCAGTTAGTACCAGTAGCCATCATGTCTAGCTGACCACATGTCCTCAATTCCCCCCGTAAAGAAGCCTCTAACTGTTACACACACACTTTAAGCCTTTTAGAAACCCTAGAACAAAGTTGTGTGTGTGTGTGTGTGTGTGTGTGTGTGCGTGCATGCGTCCCTGTGTTTCCCTGTGTAGGCAGACAGAGAAAGACAGCCCCAGTGGGTTTAATGGCCAGTTTATCGCTGTAATACTGAGTACTCCTGCAGCTGTGAAAGAAGGCCCTATTTCTGTGGAAGAGAGAAGGGCTTGTGAGAGAGTGTGGGACTACAGGAGTCTGTTTGTAGACAAGCTGGTGCCAAGCTTGCTCACAACCTTGTTTCTGTGAAGAGAGCCGTTAAGATATGATTACCAGCTCCCGAGACGCTGAGGTGGAACCACACAAACGTGTCTCAGACTAGATAGACCCCCCAACACTACCCCCACCAATGCTTTTTCCAAGGTCTCTCTTCAAAAGAAAGCCAGCGTTGATGGACTGGAGCTGGCAGTGTGAAACGCAGAGCAAGGAGGAGGAGAAATCTCACACTGAGCAAGTTGGAGTCTAACTGACGTCCTCTTCAAAGCCAAACGGTGCCAATGACCCGGTGATGTTGCTGTTGTGGCAACATTTAGGATCGGATGGCCTGTAGTAGCCTATCTCACGTCCAACACAAAAAGATCACAGACAACGTTTCCAACAAAAAAAAAAAAACAAAAGGAAAAAAAATACCCAAAACACAAATTGTGACCCTGAGAACACGCTCAAAAGAACAACACACACACACACACACACACACCACTTTGTTGCCTTTCAGAAACCTACGGAACCCACGCTGGGTCGGCCCGCTTGTCTGATCATCCCGAGCCTGCGCGTGCGTGTATGTGGAAGGAAGGGGGGGGGGGGGGGAGGGGCGCTGCCGAAAGTCTGACGGGGCTGAATCACCGCCGCTCTGGGAGAGAGAGCTGCCTGTTGTGCTCCTCTAGCGGCATGCCAACACACACACACACACACACACACACACACGGACCTGGAGCAACTGGCATTTCCCTCGTTCCTATTGGGGACCAGTTTAATGTGAACGCGCACTACCCAGTTGTGTATTTATTTTTTATTTTTTTTTACAGAATTACAGATCAGAGAATGAGAACACAGCACAAACGTGCACACCCACGTGCACGCACAAAACACACACAGCTTTCTTGATAGCCATCACTTATGGCCGTACAATGGGCTACGGGACATTACACAACACACTAATAGGTAACCAAGCAACTTCAGGTTGCAACAGTGTACGACATATCTTGCTTATCAAGCTAATAATATACTGTATGCAAAACTACAGTTACGTGTGCGCTTTTATTAGGGCAAACATTTTTATCAGTCCATCAAAGATGATATACGGCAGTTAATGGTCCTCACAGATGAACTGGGCCACACACACAAAACTAGAAGGAGCGTAAACACACGGGGGAAAAAATGGTTTCCATTTACAGAAACCTTAACATCACACAGATTGCTCCAACTTGTGTGTTTGCCTAGCCCCTCCTTCTCATCATCTAATGCTCCGTGTTTGGGGCACACCCTGGTAGTTTCCTAGGGGAACTGCCACACACACGCATGAATACGCGCACACACACACACACACACACACACGAGTTACTGGGCTTTGGTTACCTTCTGATTATGTTTAACCCGATCCATGAAAATTATCCCTAATTATGGTCCTAAGCTTGCAGGTTAGGACTGTTTCTGTCTCTTCGGTGTGTGTGTGTGTGTGTGTACAGACACACACGCACTCACGCGCACGCACGCACGCACACACAAACACACACACACTTGTCGACAAGGATTAGATAGGGTATTAAGTGTGTGAGCTTCAGTGCCCCCGCCAGTATAGAGCGATGTGAATGAGATGAGAGGTTTAGATGGATGGTCGCCGTGCAGCTTGACAAAGACAAAAGGAGCTGCCTGGTCTTTTTCCGAGCCCAGTTAATCGTGTTGTACATGTGCCGGCAGGAACGCTACACCAACATGCTTGCACAGCACAGCGAGGGGCTGGTGAGAGTTAGAGAGAGAGAGAGGCTTAAATATAACAAAAGGGACCACATTTGTGAGCCATGTAACAACTTTAGCCTTGTAACTGTAATTCTGTTTAAGGCTGCACACACCATGTCATCTTCTCGTGTGTGTGGGGCCCAGCAAGGGTTAATGAGCCGTACTGCTTTAAACCCTGCACTTCAGTCACAGACACTTTATGGTCACCCTGAAGTGCTTCCAGTGCTGGAGTGGTCAGCAAACAGCCGTGAGAACCCCTTTCTAGCAATGCCCTGAGCCTCACAGGTATCTCCAATAGCTCTGCGAGTGCCTTATAATAGGTAGGTAATCATGTAGTCAAGCTCTGAAGGTCTTTGACCTGAAAAAATATGTTCTAAACTAGTAGCATCACACGATATATGCAGGATGCTGTGTTTTACAGTCACAGGTCAAATGGTTATCAACAAATCGCTTCTGTTGTGTTGGTTTTAACTTAAACTTCACAAAAGGTTTTCACTCAGTTAAGAGGTTTTGGCGCAGACTAAATTACAGCTTTTCAAACCCCTTTCTTTATTACATTATAGTGCGGCGCTGTGCTACGGGACATCCGAAAAGCGTTAAGTGTTTAGTCTGTCAACATGATCAGGCCAGATAAGATCTGATCTGAGGCGGGCACAAACCAAGACAGCTGCTGCTGTCTTCCCCCACAACCCCCCCCCCCCTCCTCCTCTCCCCCCTCCCCCTGAGTCAGCTTTCATCCAGCAGGTCTCACGCTGCACAAAAATGACCTACTCCATGGAGAACACACACACACACACACACACACACACACACACACACACACACACATCATCCTGACACGCATACACACCCTGAGCCTTCAAGTCAGCCTGAGAAACTATAATCCATGTATTTATCTATCCATAAAGTTATACACAGCAACCTTTATAGACCTCAACAAAACACCCCCACCCCTCTCTCCCAGAACATGACATCAGTAAGCTGGGTCTGGGACAATGGGCTGGCCTGTGAGCCTCTCCAATGCCCCTCCCTCTCTCATTCGCGCTATCCTCTCCGCTGATCTCCGCCACCACCACTCACATTGTTTTATCATACCAATCATACTACATTCTTAGGACTTCAGGTGTAAATTGTTGTGGCCCCACCCCCGCACACAATGGCCATGCCTTTCTACCCATGTGACATTTATGACGTTACATTCATGCATCAAGGAACTGCATTCATTTATGGCAACGTTACATTCATGGAACTGCATTCATTTATGGAAACGTTACATTCATGGAACTGCATTAATTTATGGCAACGTTACATTCATGTATCAAGGAACTACATTCGTCAAAGTAAACTGTGGGCCTGTAGGTCCAAGTCAATCCAAGAAGCATATATACTGTACTATTGAAAAAATACATGCTTGGGGGTGTGTGGATTCACTTTACAGACCACTTGGGAACATGCACAGACACATTTCCAAAAGACACTCTACAACTAGGTCAATGACAACTTGTATTCAGTCTCATGACTGTAAACAGATTTCCCTTCAGGTAAAAACTGAGATAATGATTTCCTTTCTTTTACTGCTTTTATAATGTTCCCTGGAGGCTGTATAATCACCCTTTATTGATTGATCCTGGAGTGGTTATAAACCCCGTCTCTCCATGCACGCGCACACACTCGCACACACATGCACGCGCACACACTCCGAACATTAAACTACGAGAGAATCTTATTTATGTTCCCATTTGAAATTTCAAATCAGTGACCTTTACAACAACATCTCTAACATGAAGTCTGCCCGAAAGCCCCTTTGGAGAGATATTACATTAACAGTAACAAAGCCAGGCTTCATTAAACCTGGCCAGAGTAAAACACGACGGCCTTAACAAAATGAGAGATAATTGATCTAGAACTTCCATTCATCAACTCTTGTTTGTCAGTATGTGGCCTTATGCATCAACAAGCGCCGTTGTTGTCCATTGTTCCCTGCCACTGAAGTGCACTGAAAATACACCCTAGCTAACAGGATCAGAAATCCTCCCGGAGGACGTCAGGAATGTTTTCGCAAAGAGTGATGCTACTGTATAGACCGGGAAGAATTGTGCCACTGTAGCATCGCTGCAGACGGCATTGTTTGGATATTGATGCGTCTGCTCATGTGCACGGTGCTTTTTCTCAAACTATTCAGTTACATTCTTTTTAGATCCCACCAACGGTTGGGTAGTTTTCCAACAGTAGAAAACAAGTGATGGCACAAAATGCTGTGCGCATTTCATGGACGCATGCCAAGGACACCCGTTTGTAAACCGCATGGTGTAATGGAGAAGTCCCAGCAAGAGGAGTCATATGCATCAGTTCCACCCTCCCCTCGCTCAATAACACTTCCCAGTACAATTACAAAGATAAGGGTTTGCGCAGATATGGTGAGGCAAAGGCCTGGCCTGATATACTCAATGTAGGAGGAGAAAATAGGGGGGGAAAGGTCAAACACCCACTCCGTTCTCTCTCTCTCTCTTTCCATGTCCCACTCGGTCTGTCATTTTGAATCATCCCTTTGTAGTGCTTTCAGCCTTCCCTCAATTGATAATACATCTGGTGTGCGTGTATGTATGTATGTGTATATGTGTGTGTGTGTGTGCGCGCACGCGTATGTGCGTATCCTCTAAACATCTCTCCATCAGATACACCTCTCTCTTCCCACCCGGAACCGCCTTTGAAGTGCTAAAAGGCAAAAAAACTTCAGAGGCCGCGGTCTCGGGTGGTGAACCTCAGAGTGTCATGTCGACAGAGCGCTGTGCTTCCGGAATAGTCCGGACGGTCTCTTAGCTCCGGACGTCGCAGACGTGCACGTGCCTCACCGCCCGCCACCTCACTCCAGACGTCCTACTTAGAAGGTTAAGTCCTGGTTTCCGATAGAGACTGAGGTTTGATCGCTACTGGCACTAAGGGCCTTAAAGTGTCACTCGGGATTTAATGCTCCGCTGACGAAGGGGCGTTCGCAACAATGAAGGAGAGGAAAAACAGATACAGGCATGGAAGATAGAGGGGAAGATGTGTAATGACTAGTCCGTAAGTTACAAAGCACATGTTTTGGGTGCGAGGATAGGGCAGGGTGCATCGACGAATAGAGACAAGAAAAAAAGGGGGGGAGGGAGAAAACAACCAGCCCATTAATCTTTAAACCCTTGGCTCAGAGGATGCAGTATGCGCTGAAACACTTCACACAACCATATTTTAAACTTTAAGCACATGTCGCGACTCGTGAAGTTCACAGTCCAGACATACAGACTTGAATAGGCACTTCCACTGGCTCAGAAAAAAAAAAAATCAAAGTATAATAACAACACAAGGCGAAAACATATTTGCAAGGTAAGCATATAGTCAACACGCATTCTAGCTAGCTCATGCAATTACAGGGCAACAAATGAGCTGCCTCCACTTTATTTATCAGCTCTGTGTGACGGATTATTCACGTTGTGTCCTTGTGGCGTTTTAACAGGGGATGGGGGGGTATCCATGTGTTACAGCAGACATCAGCTGGGAATGCTCAGCATAGTTTAGAGCTCAAAGTTTAGCCTCTGTGGGAAAAACCTGCAGCCGCAAAACTCACACCCCACTATTTTTGGAAATGCGCTCGCACACATGTAGGGGCGCTCGCGCACGTGCACATGTACGGGCGCACCCTCGACTTTTGAACACCCGCATAACCCTTGCTGCAGGAAACCTTGGCCACGTTATCCCCATTCCTCTCCCCCACCCGCCAAACACAGACAGTGATGGACGTGGATGTACGATTGTGTGGAGTGCATTTATTTGTATTGTGCACTCAAAAAAGGACCCCGACCCGCCACATCCCCCTGCGACCCCAAACCACTCAACATCCCTCCCCCTCATCCCACCGTAGCTGTGGGGCCTAGCAATGAGTGTGTGCTGGAGAGCAGGGGGGAAGGGGGCTTGGGACGAAGAGCTCTATTGTGTCCAGCACCTCTACACCAAAGAGTTCGCTTGAAACAGTAATTAACCCCCCCACACACACACACTCTCCCCTCTGTGCAACCCCCAACTAGCCCCCCCATAACCTCCCCTTAAAGGCTCTAATTTGGGTCACAGGTGGCAGAATGGCATCTCAGCGCTGCCCAAACAAGCACGCAGTCAGACCCACCGCGGCAGAAAGACTGAAGCTCGTTTTAACAAGCTGCGCGTCAGACTTCTGAGGAGCTGTAAAAGTGTTCAGGAGGGGACAAAACGCGTCTCCGTCAGGTTGCGTGCCCGCCTTGCATGCTCTTTTATTGGTGCAATTATTTAAGTATTATTGCATCCACAGAGATACTGAGCGGCCGCATAGCAGGGTTTATACAACCGCAGGGTTGTTAAATTAAAAGACAAAAAAAAAAAACCCCATCAGCGTAATGTGATGAGCCTGCGGGAGCGCAAACAGGTTCCTTTAACAGCACAGTTGAGAAAACAAACTCTGTTGTGCACAACACTCAACAACAGTAGCACTACAAAAAGTGCTGTTCATTCGCGAGAACACATATCTGCAACTAATAAAACATAAACATAAACTAAACCTTAATAAAAGGGTTATTAAAGTTACTTCCTGGAGTTAGCCCTCAACAAGTAAAGAGAAACTATTATCTCATACGTTAAAGATTTAATAGACCCAAATATATCACTTTCATTCTTAGACACATTCCATAACAGCGTGTTTTAAAAGTCCCCTTGCGTTGCCACAGTGACATTTAAATACATTTGATTATTAATCGTTACAGGGCTGTTGCGCAAGATTCAGCACTCAAAATTACAATTACAAATGTACAATAACTTTCTTTTTTATCTTCAAAGATGAGATATAACTAAATCTAAAGTGGAATCTAGAGTGGAATAAACCTGACAGGGAACAGCACCAATTCTTACCAGTAGGCATTGCGGCTTGGCTTCCTCAACAGAAACTAAACCAAGGCAGGTCGACTAGTAATAGACAGCGCTCGGGTTCAGCAGAAATAACAGCTGTCCTGACAGGTGAATGACATATCCAGAGTATTCCAGGGCTCCCCAACAGTATTCCCGGTTGGGCAGCCTGCGAAGAGGTCCCTCAACAGACTTCCCACATTCTCCCGGTCCGTCTCACTGCCGATCTGCTTCTCCCGGGAATGAGCGTGCTGCCCGCCACTCCACAACACACACACACACACACTCACACTCCTGGTGCTGGTGGGGGGATGTTGACCCTTGCTTCTCTCGCTACACTACTCCGTCTCACACTCACAGCCCAGTCGTTCACCAAGAATCCCTACCTCCCTCCCTCCCTCCGCTCAGGCAACACATCCACTAGGCGTGTGTGTGTGTGCGTGCATGCATGTGCGCGCGAGCCTGAATGGCCTCTCCACTATGCCCTCCCTGCTGGGGTATTCCCCTCCCCCAGGCTCCGCCCCCTTCTCTCCCACAGTAAATGACTAACACAGATTGAGCCTCTCTTTCAGTCCCCCCCTTCATGTTGCTTGTTTTGCAGTGAAAACGTTTGAGTTGGCTGAACGAACACGGCGCATACAGCCAGAGACACTAATTAATATATATATATATGAATGTGTATGTATATATAAAACACTGTATATATACAGTGTCTGTACTATACTAGCATGATTGCACACACGAACAAAGCCCAGCGGGTGTCTGGACTGCTGCCGTGTGACCCCGGCTTCGGCGATCTCTCTCTCTCTCTCTCTCTCACACACACACACACACACACACACACACACACACACACACACACACACACACACACACTTTAGGGGTTGAGAGGTATCCAGCGCAGACAAAGGAGCCCGTGCCCCGCAGCCAAGCACCATGCGCTCCTGTGTGTTCCTATAGCCACAGTGTGGAGCTGATGCATTGTTCATGCCAACTCTTACGCTGTACGCTATATAGCTCACGCTGCACAGCGGTATGAGTCACATCAAGCCCTGGTGTGCCCACCGTGCTCCCTGCTTGACCCCGCCAATCACTGCCTGAACACTTATCATCTCCAGCAGGTGTGAGTGGAAGAGACAGGGACCCTATAGAAGCATGCCCCCCCCCCCCTTCCCCTGCTGTCCAACTCAATGATGGAGACCCCACCTCCAGGCTACACACACACACACACACAGCACAGCCCCAGTAGCACGACCCTCGTCTAAAACACAGAGGCTCCGTTGACCCGTGAAGCCCCGTGGCCCCTAACATGCTGTGATCCATTACCCCTGCCTGCGTAACCAGCAGCCCATAGGCTCACAACAGAAGAGACCGGCCGCTCTAAGCTCGCGCATTCGGCCAACCACGATCTGTTGCTGACAGAATCTGGCCTAACGGTCCAGCCAGTAAGACCAGAATTCCTCCAAATCCCTCCCCTCCCCCACCGATGACCATTCTCCTCTCACAGGACGGTGACACAAGAAAGAGGATTGTTTTTCCACTTCTTGGGCTGAATATGTTCACATGGCTATCTGCTTCCTAGCATAACCCCCCCCCCCCCCCCACACACACACACACACACACACACACACACACAGAATGTTGATATTATTTTCCTGCGACAAACGTATAGTTTGCACTTTTTGTCAAATTCCCCAAATATCTCCTGGCGTTTCGCTAGCTCGCCGCTCTCTGTGCGTGTTGAGGGAAGGATCTGATACTTCTTCACAGCTCCGTCAATATGAACGTAAACAAAGTGGCGAACACCGCTCACATCACCAAAGTACTACGCTTTGCTTCGGAATGCGCTTTAATGTGTGGAGTGGCGGCGCGGAGAGAAGTTAGGAAGCGTTCGAGAATAACAGACCCTGCCTTCAATGTAGCAGCCGACATAACCTGTCAAACAGCTATCTAATGGAGAGGTAGATAAGATAGATGGCATCAGGTGACAGCCAGTGTCAGTTGTTTAAAGTCTAATAGATTTGTTGACTTTGCTAACAGAACAATGTTTGTTAAGTCATTTATTACTGGCATGTGTGCCTTGAATAAAAGGTATCAAATGGCAAACAGAAACATTGCTTATCATCACAGTCCAAGTTATGATTATTATCACAATCTCTTACATGCACATACTGTGCTAGGGTGTTGTAGGGCTGCCAGGATGATCAGGGTCATAGCGCTGTGGTCACTATGACAACAGGTAGGCGTTGTAGACAGAGAGAGAGAGAGAGAGAGAGAGAGATATTCTTATTGTCAATAAACCACTCCATTCCTCATAATAGTCAGGCAGTGCAAAAAGAGGGCACTGGGTTCATGGACAATCTGCACTCTTTACTGGGGAGCGGGCACACAGTTATCTTTCATTACAAAACAGCAACATTAAAGGCCAGAGCCTCTTAATTTGAATATGTATTTGAATACGACAGTGTGACACAATTAGTTTAATGACAAATCACTGAGGAATCTGTCCTGAGGACTGATATGACTGAGGAGTACAACTTGTCAAGATAACTAGACCATTTTCTCAACTGCTCAAGTTCACAATGAGAGCTGCATGTTTCTGTGGCAACCTACAGTATATAATGTGTGTGTGTGTGTGTGTGTGTGGGGGGGGGGGGGGGATATTTAAAATGGGGACATTGACAGAGACACACACTGTGACTGATGAAGGAATGAGATGTCTAGGGGGGCTTTCCTATACAATTTCCCCCTCCATCTCTGTCATGGCTGAGATTGATCATCTGCGCGCGCACACACACACACACACACACACACACACACACACAGTAAGTGACACTTAAAATGTAGTCATGTAGTTGGTGTAGGCTTTATAAATAACGGGTCTATTTCAATTGAGTTGTTTCCACTCCCCGATGTTCATAGAAGGGAGCCAAATACCATTAAACAAAACTATTGTATAATGGTTTATGTGGTTTTATATTGCTCAGCAGATATAATACCTATACAGTACATCAAATACATTAGCCATACAAACCACCTTGTTTCCTCTCGCCGGGTCACAACTGGCTTTTCCGACTTTGTATTTTCTGTTCTTTCCCCATATGGGATTCCCAAGCTAGCTAGAGTACAGAGTAAAGCACCAATTAAAGCTTTTACTAGAGTAGGAATCCTTTACCATTACCATACCACCATTATCTGGGAAGATCTTCTCCTTCACGACAGACTAAACAAAACCCTAAAATAACTGACATGCTGTTAGCTAACAGCTAAGATAGGAGAACAACTGTCCCATTAGCACCATTGTGGCATATGGATCAGATAATAAACAGGTCACAAAGCTGCTATGCTATTGTAATGCAATTCTTACAGTTTGTGTTCAACTTGAGACCCTTGGACCTTTGTTGTGTAGCAGGAACTGACCGTTTGTTCACAGACTAGGACGTACGATGGTCTTGAACAGAGGTGTGTGTGTTGTGTGACTAATGGAGGAAGCAGTGTTTGGCCTCAGATTATGACTGCAGGACAAAAGACCAGGAAAGGAGACCATTAAGTAGCCAGGCAATGGGCTTCCCCTCATGCAACATCCACTTTGCCAATACTTGGCAACACTACACTACAATTAGGTAGAAGTTACGTTATTTTGTTTGTAATAAAAACATTTTTAAAAAACATTTAATTATATTCTCTAAATGCGTATAGTGCGCCAAGACACACATTCGCTTCAAGAATAAGGAAAATTATGCATGCGCGTACTATGTACTATACAGCATATAGACAGCATTTATACTTTGACTATCAGTGGCGCTGCTACATTAAAAAGGTACAGTATAGTAAGCGTTTGTAAGCGAATACATTAATTCAATGTTTCCTCGCGACTCGCGTATAGTGTTGTGCACACAACACTATACTAGCCTTCACAATGTGTTTCCAATATGTGAGGCGGAGCATCTGAGGGAACACGCTGGAGAGGTGTTTTGTTTTGAATTAAAATATCAACAAGCTTACTATGGACTGCATTTCTTACTATATCTTTAATTACAGTTTAAAAAGATACTGATGTTTGTTACTTATTGTTCAGATTTAATCTTACAGCGCATTAGTGATTGCTAAATTACATACAGTATCAACACAGGATGTTCTGCCATTAAATACAAAGAAATCTATAATAAATACAAAAATAATATTAAAACAATCTATAATAATAAATCAACCATCTCTCACATCACTTTCTCCCCCCATTTTCTATTTAAGCTCGGTGCTCCAGTACATCGTACATTCAGAATGAGGACGCAACATACGTACATCAGTAAAGTGAGGGCATCAGCTTGCCAGAACACACCAGAGAATTAAAGTTGCCAACTGACATTTTCAAATTTGTAATAAATACTTCCATAGTTATAGGGATAGGACAAATTAAAGTATACCTTTGCTTAAGCCATGGAGAGGATTATTCTCTAGTCTAAACTACAGTTGATGACGGAGTTACATTTTATGAGCCACAATCCCAAACACACAAACGCAGTGGGCTGCAGCTTCCCTGCTTTAGTGCAAGCTAGCAGTCTAATAGCAGCTCCTTGCCATGCCATCTAATTAGGGCACAGCTGCCATTAACGTCACACTAAATTGAAACTCTCGACGATGTAATTGGAGGTCAGACTGGTTCAGCAGTGTAAGCCGCTACAATTATGATTAAATGTAGGGAAAATAAAGTCCTAACAGTAGAGCTCTGTACTGAAAGAAGGCTTCATGACCGTGACTGTTGAAGACCTGCCAACTATAGCTCAATTTAGAGTAAATGCACTGATTAAACCAACTGACAAGCCTGTCAACCAGACATGCACACTAGACTTATACCCTGGCTACAGTGATGCACACACTGTAGTATACATCACAGGGGAAGGGGGTAAACAACAGCATCCTACTCACCACAGAGACCATTCCCATGTCCAGCTTTGCCTCCGCTACTCGTATCTCCAAATGCTTTCGCAGGTTAGTTCCATGTCCGGTGGTTTTGAATAACACTTACGTTTCTCCTTGTTGACACATCTACATCCAGACTAGTTAGAACGGTGTCTGGAGTTCTGGCAGAGGGCTTGGGTCAAGACCGGTCCGATGTCCACACCTCTATGAGGTCAGTTCAGAGACGGGTGACTAACTAGGGGGAACAGATGGATGCAGAACGCAAAGTAACACACTGCCCACTGGGAGGGAGGGAGACAGAGAGAGCGCTTGCACATTCAGGCTGCCCATTTCCTGGCCGATTACTGCTGCAGCTCTCTCTCCCCCTCTCTCTCTCTCCCCCCCTCTCTCTCTCTCTCCCCCTCTCTCTCTCTCTCCCCCTCTCCCTCCTAGGTGACACAAATTACATAAGTTAAACGGCAGAGAGGAATGGCTGTCGGCGATGTGACAAGGGGAGAGGAAGAGAAGGGAAGATTTAGAGGGATAACCAAATTATACGGGTGGAAAAACATTGAAGCGTTGGCCCGTCCTATCTCGACTAACCTTAAAAGACACACAGACAAGTGGGCCACATTACACACAGCCCGGAGATATAAAACGGTTGCAGGCTCATAACTCTCGCTATACCGCCTTCCCTAACCAATGACAACACGTCCAATATTTCTAGTCGTGGGACATGACATGACTCAGAGCTCAAGGTGCAACCTGCTGCGAATAAGAACGCACGAGCAGTATGTGTTTGTGCACGCGTGTGTGTCTCTCTGAATGAATGAGTGCTCATTGCGTGCGTGAGTCATCTGGTCATTGTTCTGCGTACTCACAGTTTGGGTCGGAGAAAAGTCCCGGCCAGCAGGGCCAGAGGCTGTTATTCCTGCCCCCCCCTCCCTCCTCCACCCCACCGGGAGCAAGGCTTCCTGGGATTGAAAAGAATGGCTACCGGGCCCCGTCAGTGGTCCCACTTTCTCACTTCCATGTTTTCGGGGAATACAAAACTGCGCGAAGGCGTTCGACGGACTGAAAATGGCGTTTTACAGGCTGAGCATTGCCAACAATCTGCGCTACCAAGGTGACCGCGCAAGTGCTCTGTGACTTTTCAGGCACGCCAGTCACAGTAGATCAAGACGATACACAGTGTGGGGTGTAGACGGTGGCCAAACTTAACTGAGGAGAGCAGGCAGGCTGATGTGGGTCAGCTACTGTTATCTTAACCTGAATAACCCAAACACCGGCCACACCCAGCCTCAGCAGAATAACATGCCCAGACACACGCACACGCCTTGTACTTTAACATAGGCAAAGACAATGATTGGTGATACCGCCGTTTCACAGGCGAAACAAGATAATACCCTATAGACAAAATCTAAGTAGCCTGTACAATATGGCTTGGTGAGGTATTCGACTGCCTTGCAAGAAAGCGTCTTTGACATTCAGAAAAAAAATTATGATCTAAATCGATATTGTTGTGATATTAACTAATAATGCAAATTGGTGCAGTCAAAAACAGGGACAAGGCCTACATGTTAATTGACAGACAGTCACTCTAAAAGCAAAGTGGACATTATTGAATAAAAAAAGGAAGTTATTGATTGAGAAGAGGAGAGGACCCTCCCTAAACAACAACAGGAAGAAAGCTCCATGCAGTTTCCTGCCTGGCTACTGTTGTGTACGTCAAATCAAACAGGATGTGACATCATCCGGGATATGAATCATTCCGATAATTGCCGGTTTGTTACCCTAAAGTTACCAAAAATAGAAACATCTAACTTACCCTTTATCTTGCCATTTTGGGAATTACCCAAGATGTTATTAAACAAAGGAAACAAAAGTGAAATAATATCATTAGAAAGTATCATCACAACTTGAATGAATAGGAGGGAATTCATACTAGATTTGTCTCACACACAGAAACACAATGGACAGCTTCCCAGATAGAGGCATGTCAGGTTACTTATATTGGGCTCTGGAATAAACATGAAGGGGGGTAAGAAAGGGTGCATGTGTTTCTTATTAGGAATAAACCCCTCAAGTTTACATCATAGTAAGGCAGATAGGAAAGGCCAGAATGCAACCACTGGGCTGCTCATGAAAACAGAGATTCGCTCAGAAGCAGGGCCAAAACACATCAAGTTGCTAAATATGACCAGGGAGGGGCAGGTTAGACTGGGAAAGGGTTGGTGGGGGTGGTGGGGGAGGGGGGTGAGTTAGTAGCATATTTGCTGGTGTCTGCTGGTATTAATGCAGCACATTGGACTGTAACGTGAAGGCATGTCATTCTGTGTATAGGGCTTAGACACGTGTGGTTCGTCACTGGTGTGCATATGGCCGCATGTGCAACTGAGCAGGATCTAGAGGAGGAAGGGCAGGGAAGGGGGGGAGGAAGGGGGGGCATTTTGGCAGGCTCTTTGACCAGCCGAGGCTCTGTCTCACCCTTATATTCGTATGTGGCTAATGCTCTGCCGTTCCCATGCCAGTGAAAACCCCGGACGTCTGGCATTGCCGTCGGACCCTCGCCGCTCCTCGGGGGAGACCAAGATGTCAGCGCACACAAAAGGGCCCCCGTGAAAGCCGTCCAACTCAAACAGGGGCTATTATTTACAGTAGCAAAAGAGAATTCACTCTACTCAGAGTGCGCGTCTCCCCCTCTTGCTCCTTCTGAGCCTCTCTCCCCCCCCCATTATCTTCCTCTGCATTAAATAACAAGTAGGTATTGTAACCCTAAAGATGGGAATTATGTAAAAAGCTCCTCGATGATGGCTTAGCAGCTCTAGAGTGAGCCATTACAAAATGGCAAGCAAATCCTTCGAGATTTCACACCGTGTTCCTGAAAAAGAGGGGAATATAAGACTAGACTGTAATTTGCTGCGGTTGTCAAGGGGGTGGGGGGGGGGGGGGGGGGGGAGGGGGCAATAAGAAA
>JAODLL010057453.1:0-18399 GCA_026546735.1 Forbesichthys agassizii | reverse complement strand
TTGCAATATGGCAGACAAAATCGGACAAAGCACCAAAATCGAACATGAGGTGGAGGCTATCAGGCAAGTTGTGGAAAAGGTTGGCCCTTTCACCACACAAGATGACATTAAGGTGGAAAATGTTTTTAAGCAACTGGGTGACAAGCTTCCACGTACAGGTCTAGGTATCAGTGACAGTGAGCGGACGATGATTCTGTCTGCTATGAATATGCGACCTGGACACTGGTACAAATGCCCTAATGGGCACATCTATGTTATAACAGAGTGTGGAGGGGCAATGGAAAGTCGGAAATGCCCTAATTGTGAAGTTACCATAGGAGGAAGCAACCATGTGCTGGCCAGTGGCAACCAAGTGGCCACGGAGATGGATGGGGCACAGCATGCCGCATGGTCAGAGGGCAACAACCTGCTTAACTTTGGTCAGGTCAACTTTTAAATCTTTGTTTGTGTTTTTGACATTGAAGAAAGCATTTTCACATTGGGGAATCTTTTTAATCTGACATTTTACCGACTGAACTCACATCGCTGCAAATTTACATGAATATTTACAGCATTTAGCAGACACTTTTATCCAAAGTGACGTACATTTGTCAATAGCTGACTAGACTATGCACCAGTTATCTTAAGCAATCACCATTCTGTTAGAATAACGACAAACTCATGTAATCGTGGCTAACCTTCTATGGTTACAACTCTTCCACCACCTCTCCAGCATCAGCATGTGGACAATAAACCCCATGTGGTTTTGAAGATACATACATTCGTAAATATCCAAATATCCCCAAACATTTTTTTTTTTTTTTTTTACTGTGAAATTGTTTATGGATTATTCTCCCATCACAGTTTGCTTATGTAGTTAGAATGTCTTAACATTTATTAAAGATTGATGTCTTTACTAACTGAAGTCTCAGTATCCTGTGTATCTGTAATTCAGTACTTTAACATCAGGTAGCAGTAAAACACTCTATGTAAGTCCAAAACGTTTAGCACAATAATTTAAAGCCCCTTCAGACCATGTGTCCATTGCAATGGACTTCATGTCAGCCAATTTTTTTTTAGCTTCTGGAGCATTTAAATCTAATTTAAAGCCTGCAGTCACTGGAGGCTAGTCAGCCAAGCAGGTGTCAGTATGGCTCTGGATGTATTGTAATTTGAAAGAAAAAAAATATATTGAAGGGAGGCATGACAGAACTTTCCTACAAACACAGAAGTAAGATACTTTGTCTAGGGTTTTATTTATATTTACTGATATTTTTGCCAATATTTAATTGATTTTATATATATAATAGAAGTATTCAATGTATTAATTAAAGTGAAAAATTAATTGTAGAATTACAAGTTTTCTGTCAGGATTTTTTCAAACATTTATGTTTACTGGTTGGAAAGCCCGTTACTAATCTCAAATTTCCAGCAATGCTGATAAACCTTTTTTAATAAATCATGAATAAGTGGAAACAATTGAATATAAAGCATATACTGTTCTTGAAGTTATTGAATCTTAAACTGGTGGAAATATCTCAGATGTTGACATTGTGGAGAGTGATGCAGGTGGAGATAAGGATGATGCTAGACCTCTAACAGTTGGTGAGTGCAGAATGAAAGTTAGGGTTAGATACTGTAGTTAGTTAATACATTTCAGAAAATCAAATGCTTAACTGATTGAATGCTGTTATATTGGTTATAGGGTTTCATCGTCTTTCCATGTACTATACATACTGTATATAAATTATAATATTACAAAAATCTGTTTCATGAAAGTGTTTTGTAAGGAATCATTTTTGCCAATCATTGGACATAGCTGGCTGTTACTGTACCAATCTTATGGGAAGAAATTGATATTGAGGCAGAATCAGGAGCAGGAAGCCAGATATTATGAGCATGAGACTGATTTACAACCTGTTGGTGATGATCCTCTTGCAAATATAATTAGAGATATTCAGTGGCCCCACCTTGAGACAACATGACAGTCCTACTGACTTACTTCAAGCATAATGTTGACGTGTTTGAGCTCATGAGCACAATTACCAATATACATGCAAAACAAAAGGCACTGAAGGAGTATAGACATGCATCAGCTTCTAGGGTGTGAACCCTTTGGAGGTGTTTTGGGGTTATGGGGGGGGGGGGTTAAAAGGCACTGCATGAATAAAAACTTACATTAAAAATCCTTAACATATACTGTCTTTACCTTACTTCCTAACAGTATAAATAAAAAATATGACTAATGTTTGCAATTATTCTTGTAGATAACATTTACCAAAGTCATTTGTTTTTTTTCTGATAAAGTTACAATTTATGTAGAAAATGCACTATAATGGAGCATGGGGAAATATATATGATGGCTTCTCTGCATGTATTGTATGTAACATAGCTATATGGTGTGAGTGAGTGAGTGTGTGTATGTTTATGTTTGTCTGGGTGTTTCATGCAAGTATGTCTCAGGGTGTATTCGAAATTGACACGAATATCGTATGAAGGACATACATGTGTAGTAGCATACTAGTACATTAATTTTTATTTGACATGTTCTTCACATAAAATAATTAAGGCCATGAAGTTTCAGGTTAAAAAACATTATCGTTGTATAATGTTTCTTTAAGTGAAACGGGTCAGTTTGGCCCGAAGACCATACAAGGGTTTTAACTAAGAGATCCGCTAAAAAATAAATATATTTTTTAATGCTTTATAACGCTAGAAAAATATATATTCGTTGTTTAGCAGGGCATGGGCATCGCTAGAGGGAGTCTGTTCTGAATAAGAGGCTACGCCTCTGACAGGGGATGGTACCGGCAGAGCAAAGTGCAATCATGTCATTTTTCACGAAATTAAAATAAGATAATATGACACCAACATACTTGACATCAACATACTTATCCTAGCATGCAAAAAAAGAACAAGCTATATGTATTTATTTATTTTTTATTTTTTGATGACGAAGATGACGAAACAAAACAAAAAGGCGCAGCTGGCGCTGTCTGTGGAATATCTGATCATGCATCAACTTGGTAACGGCATAGAGCAGCAACCGTAGCCTACGAAACATGGATTTAATGTCCATCGAGTTTATTTTTGATATTCTCAACGCATCTAATATGGACAACGTTGGTTAATAAAATATACTTTGTCAGGTGAGTTATTTGTGTGTAGACTATTTCCTTAGTAAACTAATAGGTCTACTAACTACTCAATGCTGGTAAATTTGTAGACAGTAGGCTATAGTTTATCAACAGAAACAATACATCCATGTTTACAATTTGTAGCATTTGTTGCATTTTACAATATAGGTGTAGGCCTTTGTTATGCTTGTATTCTTTTTTTTCTTTTACTATAGATTATTTTATAAAATTTAATATTTGTATTGTTATGTTATTTATAGTATCACTGTCATATTTGTTGATTCTTGCATTTGTATCTAGCCAAAAGGCTATTTATCTTTACAGTCGTTACATATGAAGACATACTTATCCACTTCTGGTGAAATGAAACTTACACACCCATGCACATCCTTGTTGGCTCCAATAGATGGCAGATTTTTATTTTGTATTCCTTTCTCAAATGTCCTTGTTCTGAGAAAAAAACAAACAAACATAATAATGATAATGAAGAATTTTGTAAAATTATGATTCTCAAAGAGTATGCTTTCTGAGCTAGCATCTTTGAAAAATGTTATTTGAAATTAAGAAAAATAAAAATATATAATGTAAATATATATTTACATTATATCTTTTTATTTTTCTTAATTTCAAATATGAAAAATGTTATTTGAAATTAAGAAAAATAAAAAGATATAATGTAAATATATATTTACATTATATCTTTATTTTTCTTAATTTCAAATAACATTTTTCAAAGATGCTAGCTCAGAAAGCATACTCTTTGAGAATACTAGTTTAGAATATACTGGATAATACGTATTCATTAACAAATTATCTTTAACATAACAATCATGCAACACAATATTAGCAAATTAATTTACATTTACATTTCAGCTAAATATGTTTGTGTGTTATTGTTTATGCTGTCCTAAATGGATGACACATTTCATGTCCAATTCTTGGTGTTTATATTAATTAACATGTGTAATTGCTATGACATTTCCTTTTATTATTCGTTACTTTCAGTTTCCAGTACTGTTAACATAGCTCTAAATTAAACATCCACCAATGAGATGGAGACACATGAAGGTGGAGACAGACGCTCCAGGAGTGCAGGGCACTCAAAAGGTTGTATACTGTAGTTATAATATAGCAGCCGTTATACTATAAAGTGGTCTTGTCGCCTTGACTGTCCTTTTACTGTTGTTTTTCCATAGAAAAGGAAAATGGCAGCCAAGTAAGAGAAGAAATACATATGGGAGGGACGAAAGACAGAGGAGATGAGGAAAACAAGGTTGTGCCTGGACCAGAGGAGGACAGAGGAGGAGGTGGAGGAGGAGCAGTTGGCTTCAGAAGGGCACGAAGCGAAGGGAGATATCTACTCCAGACAGAGGGTTTACTCAAGGAGGGAGGAAAGTTAGGGGTCGCAGGCAGGGGCGGAGGCAGAGAGCATAGAGGTCGGGCAAACAAGGGGGGCACAGCGGAAGGAGGTGCGGGGAGATGGAGGCGGGGAGAGAGAGGAGGATCTGCACCAAGAGGAAGAACTGGCAGAGGAGAAATAAGTGCTGGACAAAGTAAAGGTGTGAGGGAGGGGAAATCCTTTGAACCTTGTGGGGAGAGAGGTAGAGCTAGAGACAGAGGGTGGGGGGATGGTGGAAGCTGGAGGGATGGTGGGGAAGCTAGGGGGGGTGGAGGAAGCTGGAGGGATGGTGGGGGAGCTAGGGGGGGTGGAGGAAGCTGGAGAGATGATTGGGAAATTAGGGGAGATGGTAGGGGAGGTAGGGGGGGTGGAGGAAGCTGGAGAGATGGGCGTGGAGGGAGACCAATGAGGGACACAGGGAGAGAAAGGTCTACGGGGCACGGTGAACTAGAAATGAGATACATGACGTTAGAAAGCCTCAGTGGAAAAGAGCCATCTGAGGTAGCCATCACCCTCTCTACCAATCCCAGTTTTCAAAGCCTCCTGAACAGGCAAGAAATGAGACAGGACCTTGTCCAAATGACCTGCTTGGTCCTGGTGAAGGCCTTCCAGTCACGGGCAGATAGAGGCACCCTACAGCACCTAGCTGGGATGGTTAAAAACTCTGGATTCCTTCGTACCGCCCTGCCCCACTATGTTATGGCCATGGGTTTAGAGTCCAATACTGCGCGCAGGCAGCAGTACCCACTGCATCTTGATAACATCCTGGCTCTTCTGAGTGAGGTAAATCATAATGGTATACTGTATTCAATATAGTATTATACTAATACTTAATAGACTTTGAACCTACAGTAACTTGGATGGTAATCATGTGACAGAATCCTCTGAATGGCACTAATCCGAGTCTATAATATAGTGCTTTCAGGGAGAAAGCATCATTGGTTATTAGTATAGATTTACTGGTGGGAATCATCAAATTTTATATTACACTTTTTGTAATGTGTGGGACAGAGCTTCTGAGAGAGCGCCCTATGCCATTGAAGGGAAAGGCATTCTTCTTTTCATTTAAATTAAAAGTTAGCAAGCGTTGACAAACCGGTCAGTCATTCTCGAAAGCGCTTGCTAGCTTCAAGGTCAAATAAAAACAACATTGCTTCGCGGTCCTCCACGACACCACCTCACACATCTAAATGCTTTGTAAAGCAAAGCATAGTACTACAGCTTTGTTAGTACTATGTGGTACTTCACATGATACTAGCAGTGTTCACCACTTGGTTAATGTTCCTATTTACGGAGCCAGCGCTACAGTATCAGATTATGTTTTCAGCATGCAATTCCATGAGATATTTGTTAAGAAAAATACACAAAAAGTCTATTTGGTTACACATAGCTTGCATTAGCATTTGCCTAATTGATTAATAAAGTCAAAACAACATAATTGTATATATTAAGCATTCATTTATACTTTCACTGATTTCTCTCTATCACCGTTTATTAGGTGCTTAGCATCTTTCCAGCCAGTTCAGTCCAGGCAATATCCATGCTAGCAGTGCTGCTCCAAGCCTCCATTGCCAGTCTTAAAGCTTCACAAGTGGATATCCAACCTCCGACAGAAGAGAAGTATGAGAGACTCAAGGGGATGGTTGACCACCTCCAGGATAAATCTAGAGATGGGACCCTTCTCTCAGACAGGGATAAATATGCCCTCTTACAAATCAATGGTGAACATCTAGGTAAAGTTGCTTGTCCCTGAATTGTGAGCACGGTGAACACAAGTCAAGCATGTTGCTTTGTTTAAGCCTGATTTTCTAGTTTTTAGATAAGCGTTATGCACTTGACAGGGCTGTAGGTAGGATAGTTAAAACATTTTTGTTGATAGTTTGTACCTTGCTCTCATTGCAACTGCAGTCTTCAACTCAAATCCTACCTACAGAAGCTTTAACGCCTTAGCGTAAGGGTAAATTTGATCACCCATTTAACTTTTTATTAAAACACAATCAAATGTGAGATTAAAGTGTGGATTATTTGACTGACAGAAATCATCTCAGTCAGAACGAAAAGGAAAGGAGCCTATATTGCCACATACACATACATGTAGCGAAAATAATCTTCTGCATGTAACCCATCCCTCAAGGGAGCAGTTGTCATACTGAATAGCCTAATGCATTGATAATCATGTAGTCTGAATATCAGGTTTTTCTAAATGAGGACTTGGCATGCTATTTGGAGGATCAGAAGACTATTTCAGGTTTATCTTTATTAATAGAATGTGCATAATATACTGTATGTAACATATCTCCACAACAAGATGGGGAAGGCCTGCAAGACTTCAGGACTCTTCCCATCTACCCAACCTATGAGGAGTTCCATGAGGATGTGCGGCCCGTCCTTAGACCAAACCTCACCACTCAGCGGTACGGAAACACTTTGCTCTACCTTGACACGCAATTCCGGCTGATGAGAGAGGACTTTGTGAGGCCTCTCCGTGATGGCGTCCAGCAACTGCTTTTGAGGAAACAGAATCTGGGAAATGAAAATGAGCTGAGAAAAACGCGCTTTGATGACATCACAGTGTATTTTGACACGCAAATTCTGATGCCAACATGCACACGGGCAGGCCTTGCTTACATCATTCAGTTTGACGTTAAACCTCTTAAGGTCAGTCTTTATTTACAGTTAGACTGCTTAGATTGGTTTTGATGATTGACTTCAAACAAATACAATGGCACATTTCAAGGTTTTTATTGTAGTATACAAATCCAATGTGAGCTGTGTTTAATGTTTCCTACAGTTTGTACGCTGGGAGAATTCCAAGCGATTGATTTTTGGTTCACTACTGTGCCTGTCATGTGATGACTTTGAGAGCTTCCTGTTTGCCACCGTGTCAGACCGGAACCCCAAATATCTAGAGAAAGGTCAGGTCCAGGTCATCTTTACTGAAGAAAGCAGACACATGCTGGCCGCAATACAGGTTGGACTGTACGATCATATATTTAGTAGGCTGTAGTATAGCATGCTGGGACATGCATATTGTCCCTATTGCTAATGTTATAGAGATATGTGCTACCCATGGAATGATAATATATGATCTAATGCAGGATTTGGGTGAGGGGGCATGGATGGGGGCTGCTGTTTGTATTGCTTCATTTGATACGCAGTAACAAATAATATCTATTCCTAAAGCCGGATCAGATGTTCATGATGGTGGAGACTACAGCCTACTTTGAGGCCTACCGCTATGTTCTGGAAGGCCTACAAGAGCAGGAGGAGGAGGGCCTGCCCTTTCAGAGGTCTGTTTGTGTGTGGTTGTTTGTACAGTACAGCACATTACAGGTAAAGGTCTGTTCAGTATCAGGTCTTGAGAAAACATTATGATTAGCCAGTAGTCCCCTACAAAATATACAATTAAAATAACTTGACATTATGGGATCTTTGCAATACTACCAGCAGGCTTTACACATTGATTGACGCAAGAAGAGGTGCTAGATTTTAACCAGTTGTGTAAATGGTTTGTGAAATATCCAGGTACATAGTGGAATGCAACCCAGATGTGCATCCCCCGGCTTATGTGGCTAGAGATGATACTTACAACTTGACATGCATCGCTGAAACTGAGTACCAGGAAAACATGCACCCTTTCCAAAGCCTGAATGAAGAGGCCTGGCCTTCAATGGAAGAGTTGGGACTGGATGAGTCTCAGATGAGAGCCCTCCAGCTGGCTCTAACCAAGGAGCTGGCCATCATACAAGGACCCCCTGGCACCGGTAAAGTAATAACATCGATGGATGGATAAATAATAAATATATCAGCTCAAAAAAACGTTTTTGAATTAGTTTTCATCAAGAGGCCATTACACAGTAAAGTAAATGCATCTTTTTAGAAAGCCTGAAACCAAATGATTCTATGTTTATTTGAATATGTCAAGTGTCCACCTATACCCTGGTTTACTGTATCAGTCTGGGTACTCTCCACCATCACGTTCCACCATCCTGAACGCAGGGCAAATGTTTGACTTTCCCTGCGTTCAGGATGGTGGACCGTTTTCTACACGTCACTGAACTCGAACCGCAGTGGACTGAACTCCAGGTTACAAAACAGGGAGGAGCTGGGCTGCAGTATGGAGGTAAAGTAAGGGGCAGGATGGTCTAGTGGTCTGGTTGTTGGACTTCCAGCCAGAAGGTTGTGGGTTCGCTGGCCTACCTGTAAGCATCCTTGAGCAAGATGCCTAACCCCTAACTGCTCCCGGTGGTTGGTCGCACCTTGCATGGCAGCAATCACCATTGGTGTATGAATGTGTGTGTGACTGGGTGAATGTCAGGCAAAATAATGTAAAGCGCTTTGGATAAAAGAGCTATAAAAATACGCCCATTTACCATTTAAAGTAATGCCCGTAAGTATTTGCAAGAGTTAAATTAATGACGTACGTAAAACCCAAATATGTACTTAACATCACAAAATATTATACTGTGCTACATTATGTATGTAGTTCCACCTCTGAGAAAACATTTTAGTGCTCTTGCCCAGTCAACATATGCCACCTTGTAGAATGAAATCATCTCCCTGTCCTGCTCCTAAATACTCCTCCTGATATCCATGGACAATTTATTTTACACGTTCGTCAATCTGTTTTTATCTGCAACATTTTGTTTTACTCTTGCAAATATATATGGCATTTATTAACCTCCATAAGTAGTACATAGCACATATATAACAAAAACAAATTGATTGTTTGTGTTTCACTGCTGTAGATTGTTGTGTTTCAGCTGTAGAGAAGAACAAGGTGATAGTAGAACCAGCTCTGTTTGTGCCGATAGGCTAGTGCAACCTGTTCCAGGATATTTCCACAATGGTTGTGTAAATAATGTATACTGTGTGTGTGTTTGTGTATAAAATGTGTATTTATATATTTAATTATATATAATGTTATTTACATTTCATATTAGAATGAGTAGGCATACATTTTTAAGATTCAATAATATGGTACTGAAGGCGACATTTGGTGCTGGCAGCCTACTAAATAATGATGAGGAATACTCACGAATAGGATGCTTAATAAAACACCAACTGGTTACAAATATGAGGCCACATGTCATTAAGCAACACTCGCCACGCTTATTAAACAGAGTAAACGTCTCAAAGTAGTTCAAGAACATGTTGAATGCTTTTGAGGAAATGTGTCGTTCATTAAAAAAGTGAATTGAACGTTCAAAATATTGATGTGATTTTCAAACACAAGCTCCAGCAGACATGGGCAGCCTTCAAACACTCAGGGTAAAATGGACAAGGAGGTGGATTTACAAACATGGGCACTCGTCTATAGGCCATATATGATACCCACCTTGAGACTGATTTTACCCAGACTGTATAAAGAGGGTCAGTTTTCAAAAGATTGGTTTTATCAGGCGAGTTGCTACTCTTACATTCTCAGGAAAGACCTATGTCGGCCTCAAGATTGCCAGGGCTCTGTTGACCAAAACAGACCCCGGAAGAAGAAGAGGTTGGAGAATTGACGATCATTCTCCAATGCTTGTGGTGTGTTACACTAACCATGCTCTGGACCAGTTCCTTGAAGGTAAGCATGCATGCTCCTTTCAAAGGGTGTGACATCTCTGTTTTCTTCAGGAGGTAATGTGAATTAAGTATGGCTTCTTTAACTTTTACAGGTATCCATACATTTCTACCAGAAGGCATAGTGAGAGTGGGAGGCCGCAGCAACAGTGAGATTCTGAAGCGTTTCAACCTACGGGACATAACTCACTTGCCAACCTTTAAACACAACCTGCCAAGCCACCTGCAATATGCCAACAAGGAGGTGAGAGCTATTTTATGTGACTGATACACATTCCCCCAAAGATAGTAATACATTCAAAAACCTCATTGCATTTTCAGAACTCATATTCTTAACAAATGCCTTATCACAAAACATTTAGGTCTACAGCTATGTTTATGAGTAGCTTATTGAAAATGCACGGCTTGGTTTTCTTACTCTATAGAAAAAATCCTATCCTTCAGACTCCAATATGCATCTAACGTCAGGAATATGAATAGCTTCATAGGCGGAGTAGCAGGTTGAGGGGTTGTGTTTTGTTTCCATGTGAATTGTATGCTGTACAGCCCTTTGAGACTGCAACGGAGCTGTATAAATAAAATGGACTTGACTTCATCAAGGGTAGAATTCCTTTTTTGCTTTATAAAGCCAGATAGATACACACTCTGTACTCATAACTACCTACATCCTAGAAAAGTACAAATTATGTTAAAAAGAAAATAAGAACATGTGTAATAACAACAGGCTGGACAGGACAGTACTCTCCTCCGTAGTCACTATCAGTATGGCCTTGGCCAGGGAGGAACCAGCTTTCTGAATAAAAGCATAATTTAGCCCAAGGTAAAACATTCATGAGTGAGATACATTTGTTTGTCACAATCATGTTTATTCGATTTTTATCAGCCATAACTTAATTAACTAATGTATTGTATCTGATGTCATCACACATTGATTTTTACTCTTGCTACACAAACCCACAATTTTCACAGATTATTCTCAAACTTCATGAAGAGGAGAGGAAAATCCAGAAACAAGGTCTGGAGATGATAACTAGTCTGAAGTGTGTCATCAGTGAAGACATACTACAGCCGTTCATTTCCCAAAGACACTGGAATGATCTGCATTTCCTACCAGTAATTTCTGTTTTTATATATGTATATAGAGTATAACTCACCACTGTGAGTAAAACTCTCGGGTATATTTGCCTGCTCTGACCAACTAGAGACTTAGTCATTGGCACATCTTTATAAGGTCATTCTTGGTCTGCTCCCACACTATGTACCTGTTTATATCGTGCAGAAAGGTATTGGACAGTATTCCTTGTATTCTCAGAACTTTTTTATGCTGTCTGTAGCAAATGCCCGCCAAAAAAATTGGTAAATTTATATTTGTGTATTCTGCACCCTCGGCATGGAATATGTTGCAGAAATGCTTGAAATTAACTCATTTAATTCCTAAAAATGCTTTTAAATCTAAAATCAAAGCATTTAAGTCAATATTCTTTAAAACCCTGTAAGACCTATGGCCCTAAAACACAAAACGTATCCAAAAACACATTTGCTAATTATTTTTAAAGACTACATTTACATAGCCAATAAAGTAATAAGTAAATATGTTTTTACATGTTTTAAGATGTCACTGTTTTTTTAATGATTGAGTGTCATATATTGTGATCTTACAATTGTGTGTAATTTTTTATTTTCTGTCTGTAGCTGTTTTGTGCTGCTGCCTCTTGGCCAGGACACACTTAAAAAAGAGATGCTTTCATCTCAATGGATTAAATAATGGTTAAATGAAATATAAATGATTAATTAATGTATGCCAAATAGTTAATTAGTCTACAGATGTTTTATGAGTGAAACAGTTGTAAATTATGTCTCTCATAACCAATAACACGTTAATGCACGCCTTTTAGAACCAGCCTGGATTTGTAACCTTAACTGGAAACAGCTCCAGTCTGATAAAAGAGTGGTTGGGTGTGGGTGCTACTGTCTACCAACAGATGGCAGAGAATGATCAACTAAATGAAGGTGAATCCTTAAAATCTATTTTTTAATAAATGCAGTACTCATGTATAGTTAGTTATGCGTTAAAAAATGCTTCATTTTAAATCTACCTTTAAATACTATGACGATTCCTCTACTGGGGGTTGTGTTGCCTACAAAAAATCTCCAATAGATTCCTATACATTCTGACACAAGATTGATTTTGAGATACATTTCGTTCAGTTTATTTACATGTGTAATGTGTTGATTGGGACCATGTCCCGTTTATAAACAACCGGGGTGTTGCATCTTTCTGAGTGGATACTGCAGCCTACACACTTTACATTCTCGTGTAATGTTTCAGACATGGAGGCAGAGGATGACGTAGAGAGGAAGGACCTGGTGGAAATCGTAGAAGAAGCTGAATTGATTCAGGCTGAGCGGCAAATTGAAGACTTCTACAGACAGGGTGCTGATGAAGACATGGCAGATGAGACCATTCTAGAACTACACATGATACTGGCTATGAACATGGAGGAGAAAAGTGAGCGTCAGGCTGGGCAGAGCGAAGAGGGATTCCAGGTAAAATAAATGTACACAATGATACACAATTTTAGACAAATAGAAACCATCATCAGGCTACTCAAATAGGCACCATCAGAGAGAATAGGTTCATATTGACCATGTGAACATTAATGCTCGACAATGAGAATTATCTTCTGAAGAACATAGTGGAACAGATAACAAATGGTCAAGCCATGGTCATGTAGATATCAGAAAACAAGCCCTATATTGTATATGCCATATGTAATCATATCCCATATACTTCCTCAAGTCTGATTTCTAACCTGCTGCAGGAACAATTTGTGTTGTAATAATGTCTTTAGGTCTTGTTTCTATTTAAGATTTTAGCAATATAAATGTACTAATTCCATGATATAGGACTATATGTTGAGCTTCCAGTAGGGTTACTCAACTGCTGGTCTGGTAAAAACCATGCGGTCTGTCTGTTAAGATGCAAAGTAGGCAAAAGAAAAAGATGGCAAAGAAAATCAAGAGAGAACTGTGTAAGGGCTTGGATATGACTGAAGCAGAAGAGGCAGCGATCTTGGATCTTTGGACACTCGGTTTTCCAGATAGATGGAGACTCTATCGGTAAACCTTATGTGTTACACTTCCCGAATGTTATCTTGCTGTTTAAGACCATATTGTACAGATTGTAGAATAAAATCGTAATTGTGTGATTGGATCAGTGGACATTAAGCATGGCAAATATTTAAAAACTAGCATCTATTATATAATTATTTACATACTGTCTGCAGATTATGGATTAGTCGTTATAGGTTGATGGTTCGTGCTAAAGCCCTGGAGTCTGAGCAGGACTATCAGAATGCTGTAGACAGACTTACTGATATACGACGCCGTGAGAATCGCCATGCCCTTCGGAGAGCTAAGGTACTTAGCTATTATGCAAGCAGTATACAGTACTTATACATTATATCAGTTATATGTGATGTCCTAAGTGGCATTATAGTGTACCTCGATTATAGTGTAATTTTTCATTCAGAATTGTACATATTTTGTAGAATGTAAATAATTAAACCCCTTTACACATTTCTATTGTTTGTGGTCAAAGGAGGGTGTAAGAGAGATTCATGCTGCCTAATTACACGATTTTAAACCTACGCATCAGGTAATTGGCATGACAACGACAGGCGCGGCCAAGTATAGGAAGCTTCTACAGGAAGTGCGTCCGAAGCTGATCATCGTAGAAGAAGCAGCAGAGGTTCTAGAGGCCCATACCATAACCACACTGAGCCAAAGCTGTGAGCATCTTATTCTCATAGGAGACCATCAGCAGGTAAGCAGCATTTCTTAAGTTTGTACTATAATTGTTGTTGAGTCTCCATGCTGAAGGTCTATTTTACAGTGCCTAATTTCCTCCAAATGAAAGCTATCTTTCATTTACGTAGCATTTCCTTGTACCTTATGTCTTGATTATAAAATATACTGGAATGGAGGATTTTACCAGCAAATGCCAAATGTATCTGTCACAACTACAACTGTAAATAAATATAGCTATTGTAAACTTGGCTTAATCACTGTGTTGGTGTTAATGTATTTATCTATGTATGTTAATGTAGCAAAACATAATTTTTTTACAGTATATAAATATTATACTATTAAAAAAAGAAACTGCCTGGGATTGTGTGTGAACATTTGCCTTTAAAACATATAGCCTAGTGCTTGTAACTCGCTATGTTCATCGCAATTGGCCCATACTGTGTAATATGTGAGACACATTTTGAGACACTAGTAGACTTGTTGATGTCTACCAGGTACTATGACAAGGCAGCCATGTACTATAAAATGACATACATTTTATTTCAATTATATACTGTATACAGACAAAATTCTTAATATTTTAGGCTGGTGAGCTTTTTTGGCCTTCCTCGTGTTTACTTGTAAAACAAAAACAACATTTGAATGATTCGCTTTTGTCAATTAACCTTAATAAACCAAGACATCATAACATGTATTCTGTGAAATTCCAGCCATAATAACTGTCTCAAAAATGCGGGTTTGCTTGATAATTGCTATACTGTAAAATGTACAGGTATTTATCATATATCAATACAAATTCATACTGTACATATTATTGTATTAGATTAAAGCAGCAGTAATAATGTGGTCTTATCCACCCTAGTCTTATAGCGACCAAAGCTTTGGTCTAACTACTTTGCAGTTATGCATTCAGCATTTTCCCCATGAAAGTGTAATTAAATGCAATAAGAGAAATTAAATTAAAGGTCACCAGATCAGGATAGTCTCACAAGGCTAGGTCTTCATACTGTGTCAGCCAAGAAAGAGTTATCTTCTATGGGGGACTATGGGGGACAGGATGGTCTAGTGGTCTGGGTGTTGGGCAACTGGGTTCAAACCCCAGTTGTTGACCTACCTGCAAGCATCCTTGAGCAAGATGCTTAACCCCTTACTGCTCCTGGTGGTTGGTCGCACCTTGCATGGCAGCAATCACCATCAGTGTATAATTGTGTGTGTGACTGGGTGAATGTCAGGCAAAAATACTGTAAAGCGCTTTGGATAAAAGCGCTATATAAATGAGCCCATTTATCTTCTCTAAACTCTTTTCTAGCTCATGACCTACAAAACAGAAGAAATGCAGTCACAAGAGCAACCAGAGCTAACTGGCTAACTAATAATACCTTTGAGCCTACTGTGTTTGAGCAAATACTGAATACGCTGAAAACTGGATATAGCCTACTTCATTATCAAATCTCATCACCTTAACCGTACGCTGCATAATCAGTTTGCATGCAAAGTAATTAGTTTATTCTTTCAACAGCTGCGTCCTAGTGCTACAGTGTATGAGCTGGCCAAGAACTTTAACCTGGAGGTGTCCATGTTTGAAAGGCTGGTGAAGATGGGGTTTCCTTACGTGACATTGAAATATCAGGTTGGTGATACTTATGTCGTAATTAATATATATATATACTGTGTATATATATGTTTAATAGCTTGAATTTCATTGGCTCGTGGCTGTCACATGGTTTAAACTACTGAATTCCTGCTGCTTGTAGCACATCACCATGTGGCACATAAGCCACAAAACAAGTTTGGTTGAATTGCCTGCTTGCGTTCATGAGTAATGAGCATTTAAAGCGATAATCAAAAATATCGCCCCCATGTGGTTGATTCTTACTAATCTGTGCACATGGCCTTGTATGGGCATGACAATAATAAATAATAAAACATATTACTTAACTAACTAGAAAGAGACCAATACTAAAACAATTATACTCACTTTAAGTCTCCTAATGTATGCTCCTGGTGCATGATTGTGTTTTCTCTTTAAATGTATGTTTGCCTGGGGTCTTCACAACTTTATTCACTGTAGCATCGTATGAGACCAGACATTGCCCGCCTACTGACCCCACACATCTACCCTGAGCTACAGAACCACCCATCTGTCCTGGACTATGATAATATCAAGGTGTGTATTGTGTTCACATGCTCATATTTAGTCGAAGATTACATTTGGTGTGGTTTTATAGTCAAAATTATATATTTCAGTATGTTTATTTGAATGTCAGACTAAAGAAGAATCAGCAAAATATAACAAATTAATTTCCAATTATGTGTTTGAGTATGTGTAGGCTGTGATTTAGTCTGTTTTACGTTATATGACAAATGTTCTTGCTCTCCTCGCCAAAACTAGAATTTTGTTTACCACTGCCTTGCAGGGTCTTGATACAAATCTGTTCTTTGTGGAGCACAAAAACCATGAAAAAGAGATCAAAGATGGAAAGAGCCATCAGAACCAACATGAAGCCATGTTTGTAGTTTCCCTGTGCCGCTACCTTCTTCTCCAAGATTATAAACCAGAGCAGATTACAATCCTCACAACATACACAGGCCAGCTTTACTGTCTGCGCAAACTAATGCCCGCCGAACAGTTCCAGGGGGTGAAAGTGCATGTAGTGGATAAGTACCAAGGGGAGGAGAATGACATTGTCCTGCTTTCTCTTGTCCGCAGCAACGCAAAAGGTGTAGTTGGCTTCTTAAAAATCCCGAATCGGGTCTGTGTAGCTTTATCACGTGCAAAGAAAGGTCTCTACTGTATCGGCAACAGAGAAATGTTGGCTCAGGTCCCACTATGGGGAAAGATCTTTGAAACCTTGAAAGAGAATGGACAGCTAGGTGATGGCCTTACCTTGTGTTGTCAGAACCATCCAGATCGCCGTGTCAAAGCCTCTTGCGCTCAGGATTTTGATTTAGCTCCAGAAGGAGGCTGTGAAAAACCTTGCGAGTTCCGCTTAGATTGTGGTCATGTCTGCACTAGAGTTTGCCACCCGTACGATCCCGAGCACAAGAAGTACCAATGTTTCAAAAAGTGCCAGAAGACTCTTTGTGATCTTGGACACAAATGCCCTCTTGTGTGCTACCAATCATGCCCCAAAGAATGCCCTGTGAAGGTTGAAAAGACTATACCCAAGTGTCAACATAAGCAGATGGTTCCATGCCACCAGGACCCTGAAATGTTTTATTGCCAGAAGCCCTGTCAAGAAATGCTTGAGTGTGGACATCAGTGCAGTTCCTTATGTGGCTCATCATGCACCACAAAATGCATGGTGATGGTTGACCTACAACTCACATGCGGACACAGTCAGAGAGGTCCCTGCTTTTACACAACATCAACATCGGAGCCTCACTGCAAAGCCCCATGTAACCAACAGCTCAAATGTGGTCATGTCTGCATTGGCACTTGCCACAAGTGCCACCAGGGGCGCTATCATATCCGATGTGGGAAAGAGTGTGATGTTCTCCTGATTTGCTCCCACAAGTGCAGAGAGCCTTGCACCCGTGTTTGCCCTCCCTGCAAAATGAAATGTGAGAACCGCTGCGTCCACAGTAAGTGTGAGAAGCTCTGTGGTCAGCCCTGTGCCCCTTGTGCTGAGCCCTGTGCCTGGCAGTGCCCTCACCAGACTTGTAATAAACTTTGCCACGAGCCATGCGACCGCTCGCCCTGCATCCAACCCTGTGCCAAGACCCTGGCATGTGGGCATCCCTGCATAGGTCTGTGTGGCGATAAATGCCCAGACAAATGCCGCATATGTGACCGCGGAGAGGTCACCGAGATTTTCTTTGGCACCGAGGATGAAGCTGATGCTTACTTCATCCAACTGGAAGACTGTGGACACATCATTGAATTCACAGCTATGGACAAATACATGAAGATGGACAACATACAGGCTAATGAAGAACAGCAGGTGGCTATAAAACTTAAAGAATGCCCAAAGTGTCGGACCCCAGTCAGAAAGAACCTTCGCTATGGATCCCAAATCAACCGCAGTCTGTCTGAGATAGAGAGGGTGAAAGAGAAGATTAATGGACATCAGAGAGCTATAGAGGAACAAAGGGAGACCATCAGGAATCAATGGATGGAGCATAAGGAAATACAAACTTATCTCCCAGTTGAATATAAGCACGTTGAAGATGAACTGAATGCTAACTATCTCACTGTTAATGATCTCGGGGTCCTGGAAAACAAGATGGGTTTCATTGAAGGAGTTGAAAAGCTACTGAAGATCCAAAGGCATCAAATGTCCACTGATCAAGGCATCAGTTATGACATGAAAGTTAAGGAGTTCCTGACATGGCTTGTTGACATGAAGCTAAAATTCACAGAACAGCAGCTCTCTGATTTACAGAGTGAGCTAAACAGACTCACCCACTTGGCTAATCTCAATGCCTGTTGCAATATGGCAGACAAAATCGGACAAAGCACCAAAATCGAACATGAGGTGGAGGCTATCAGGCAAGTTGTGGAAA
>JAODLL010057442.1:2500-18404 GCA_026546735.1 Forbesichthys agassizii | reverse complement strand
TCTCTCTCTCTCTCTCTCTCTCTCTCTCTCTCTCTCTCTCTCTCTCTCTCTCTCTCTCTCTCTCTCTCACTCTCTCAGGTAAGTTATGCTGATCAGACCAGGCACAGCTGTGGTTTACAGGCCACCTGGCTTGGCTCAGCTCAAACACTTCCCCTCCCTCTGTACGCGTGTCATCCACTGAATTGTGATGACTTCTTGCTGTGTTCACATCATAAAGTGTTTTGGCTTCTCTTTTAGCAAAAGGTTAGGCTAGGTGGGGAGTTACTGGCACACTACACTACACTTCAATATAAAGCACGCACGGAGAGATGAGCTTTCGCTGAAGGCAGGGTCAGTCATTCTCGAGAACACTTTCCAAATCAAAACAATATTCCTAACAGCCCTCCGCGGCGCCGACCCACACATCGAAACACATTGTGAAGCAAAGTGTACTTCGGCTTTGTTGTTGTAAACGGTGTTCACCACTTTGTTTGTGTTTCTATTTATGTTGTAGACCTATCAGATTATTTATTCAACACTCACAGACGTTAAGATAGCGTAATGAGAGGAGATATTGGTTGAATTTGACAAAAAGTGTATTAGCTTACATTTATCTTGCAATAGATGACTATACGTTTAAGCAAGGTTTGCTTTATGAAGTCTACACTACGGTTGACTTCTTAATAAATTATCAAACAAGATAATAGAATATTGGATTCAAATAAAAATCATAATTGCGCAGTCGGAAAACTGTCGCTCTCCGCCGTCTAACCATGCCTGGCTGAACCTGCAGCCACCTGATTAAACACAACTTGTCACATCAGCTACGCCACGGGTACAAACACATTGGGAATGAGACGAATCTTCCATATGGCTCCAGCATAAATCAGTTTAACTATTTTAAAGTATTTTACAACATGGGGATGTGGTGTGACGTGTGTATATGCCAGTATAGACAAGCTTAATTCGCTTTTTGTTAAGTTGACTCATTACACACACCACAACACTGTGTGTGTGTGTGTGTGTGTGTGTGCGTGTAGCAGAGGAACCCGCTGTACCCATGATTTCTCACATCAGAAGCTCCTGTTTATCCCTGGAACCCAATCAAACAATGAGAGAGAGAGAGAGAGAGAGAGAGAGAGAGAGAGAGAGAGAGAGAGAGGGATGAAAGGAAAGTCCTCGGGTTGTGTTACGAGGCATATGGGCTGTGTGGACACAGATGTTCCATCCAGGGTGAAGCGATGAGGTGTCTGTGCGTGCGTGTGCGTGTGTGTGTGTGTGGGGGGGGGGGGGAGGGGCCCCTTGTTACAGCTGCCAAGACGACCTTCACAGCTCACAGATGTGAGGAGAGGCTGTAGTGGCGTGTGGTACTTCTAAGGGCCATCAGCGTCCATCGATAAGTCTTACGTCCTTCTCTGACTTCTGTGCTTGGAGGAGCAGAGGCTACAAACTAAACACGCTAAACGATGTCGCCTGAGAAGGTATTTGCAGTTGATGCCACTCAAATATACTGACCTTGCACCTTGGATGGTGCTCCGCATCACTGACTAAAACAAAGCCTGACCATTCAACTGGAATGTTTCCTCAAAATACTCAAAATCAGGCCAAAATTCAGCCGTGAAAGTATCGATTGTGTGGTGCATCATGCTTTGCAAACTATTTTATAATGTGTGCTAAAGCCCTCCAATGCACTGTCATGGATGCTGAGATTGACACATCATAGCAAAGCTAACAGGGTTCATGAGGTTGAGAAACACTGATTAAACAAGAGAAGACACTGCGGTTGAAGGCAGGGTCAGTCATTCTCGAGAACACTTGTTAACTTCAAGCTCAAGTCAAAACAATATCCCTCTGAAGAATACTGAAGCATACTGTGAAGCAAAGTATTTTGTTGTTGTGAACAGTGTTCGCCACTTTGTTTATGTTCCTTATGTTCCTTTTTACGAAGCCAGGGATTTTTTCACAAAAATCCCTGGCTTCGTAAAAAGAAAAATTGCTAAATGCAAGGCGATATTTGCTGAATCTGACACAAAGTACATTATCTTACATTTAGATTATAAAAGCTGACTATACCTTTAATACTGCAAAACTTCTGATACTGTATATCAGAAGACCACCTATTTAAGATTTTAAGCAAATAACAAATAGCTTTATATACATACACAATATAATGTATATACTGTACATCCTTAAAATAATTCCATTTGGCAACAATAATTATGGTAAAAGATGAGCAATCAGCAGCATATCAAATTAATATAATAAAATAATAATATTAAAATCAGCCACGTCAATGCAAATATTTAGAGAACTTCGAGGCCTATTACCTTCTCATACATACTCAAAACAAACGTGAGACTGCTCTCCCTCACATCACCACCAGGTATTGCAGCCGTCTACTCCATCAGCGTTAAGAGTGAACTCAAGTTGATGTATTAAGCTCTTAATCGCTTTACATTAGCATTACAGCATTAGCATGACAGTACAGTAGCACTAGCCTAGAATTCAATATTTTAGGGTACAGTGTAGTTGTAGGCTTTATTGTTGTTTGTAATGATTGAGGGAAAATAACAAAAACATTAACATCCATACTTTCACAAAATTATGCATTTTTATTATAGTGTTTTATATTGTCTACGTGAAACGCCCGCACTAATGCACTTCTGGGAATTTTAAAAAAATATACAGTATATATAAAAACCAATAAGAAAAACTAATATTGAGATAAAACTTTTTTTTCACAGTAAAAAATAAAAAATCAACTATAAGAAAAAAAATGTGTGATTACGGGATTTTTTTTCCAATAGATATTTTTAACAATGTAAAAACATAACACGCATTTTGCTCACAATATTTTTTTTCTTATATATATTTTTTTTTTCACCTGTTATTTACATTTTTTGTACTTCCCTTAAAATCCCTTAATCGCAATTTTTTCTTTTCTTATAGTTGATTTGTATTTTTTACTGTGAAAAAAGTCAATACTTTTGGTGCAACAACTCTAGAACACTAAATACATTACAAACCTAATTACATAAAACATTTGCCACTAAATATAAATATTGAATGTATATTTATATTATTAAGTTTACAAATTATTATTTGTAAACAATGCAACATCACCATATTAACTGCCATTCCTTTGGACCTTTATGCCATGCGGTCCAGAAAGTGTTTCTGTCTACCTGTTTACCATCTCCCATGTTCCATGTGAACGCAGCATTAGCGTGAAGACGCTTGGGAACTTAGGAACACAAGACACAATACCTGTGTCCACATTGGTACACGTCATAGTCTCTAGGTTATTAAGGTGGGGGGAGACAGTGACTTGTGTTGTAACTCCAAGTTATAAAGCTAAAAAAAACAAATTAGAAAAACATTCCTTAGATAAACATGCATAATGGTCTATACACACGTGTGTTACTCAAATTGCTGTCCACCACTGTACACAATATATTAGCAAACAGACTATCTTACTGTAGGCTACAACATGTTAATTGCATACAATGTCATAATCAATGAGTATTGATTGACACAACTTGACGTGACAAGCCCATTAAAACTGCATCAAAACAAACGAAATATCTCTAATCTGAGAGTTCCAGGTGATTGCCTTTGATTCTGGTCATTTTGTGTGGCATGTCCCTGGGCCATTTGTGTTCTAGGGAGTGATAATGACACAATGTTGTTGGAAATATGTATTCAAATGAGCTGCAGGTGGAATATGCCCATAATTATCCTAAAAGACAAGAGTTCCCCATTCAGCCGCATGCTAACTGGTTTTAATCACAACAAAGTGCATGGCCATTAGTGTGGCGTTACATGATGTGATTGTGAACTGGTGTGGAAAGAGAAAATGTCGCAAGTACATTTCATGGCCTGGCTCGTGATGTGTGGTGCCGTCGCGCCGAGAGTTTATAACAGGTTGTAATCTGTCCTCGTGGGCTGTTGGTGACACTATAAGAGGTCTACAGGGCCAAGGTCAGACTCCTAATTCACCTGACTGACATGAAATAGAAGTTCAGAGTTGTGTTGTTCCACACAGCGCTTGAGGTAGCTTCTGTGTGTTAAAGGTATAGTCAGCAATTGTAAGGTAATTGTAAGAGAATACACTTTGGCTGCGTCCTAATTCCTATGAGGTAGTGAACAGGCAGGAGACACGTGCATGAGCATGGCAGGACTAACGAGCAGCATGGAACGACAAGTGCGCTGCATCAGACTGTTGATCTGAGCCAATCACAACATTCAACCTCAGACTAGCCTTAGCCAATAATGTTACGCAGTATATTATAAATGAAGAGGACTATGCAGAAAATATTCTAAATGAGTTTGTAATGAATTCCATGATAACTGCATCTGTAGCCCACTGATCAAAGTTATACCTTATAATATTCTGTGTGGTAAAGGTATAGTCAGCATTTGTAAGGAATTTGTAAGCTAATACACTTTGTGTCAAACTCACCAAATATCTCCTTGCACACGCACACAGACACACACACGCACACAGACATGGACAGACACGCACACAGACACACACGCACACAGACAGACACACACACACACAGACATGGACAGACACGCACACAGACACACACGCACACAGACACAGACACACACGCACACAGACACACACACACACACACGCACACAGACACAGACAGACACGCACACAGACACGCAGACACACACACAAACACAGACAGACATGCACACAGACACACACACACACAGACACACAGATGCACAGACATACAGACAAGCACACAGACGCATAGACAACCACACGCACACACACACACACACACACATGCACACACAGACACGACCTTCAGAATCACAACCCCAGTAATTCATTAATTAATTAACTGTGACCATTAGACAGAATCTGGAGGGGTGATTTTGGGACAAGATGGGGCACTGAAAGATCTGTCAGTGGAAGAGAGAGATCTATAGGTGTGAACACATACGAAGAAATAGAGAGGGGTCAATAGAGAGAGAGAGAGAGAGAGAGGGGTCAATAGAGAGGGAGGTAAATAGAGAGAGAGAGAGAGAGAGAGAGAGAGAGAGAGAGAGAGAGAGAGAGAGAGAGGGGTAAATAGAGAGAGACATTTTAACAAGCTTATATTGCCGCCACTGTACACACACACACATACACACACACACACACACACATTATTTTAATATAATGCACACACATTCATTCATATACTTCACTCATGCAGCCACACTAATATGCACATGCACAGGATGATGTATTCAAAGGCAAAGAACAACAGTGTCATTTTTGATGGACCATAAAACATTCCCCACACTGCAGACAGACCAAAAGGTGTCTAGCCTGCATGTGAGTTTATAAAATCAAATTCCTCTCTGATGGGCGGGCAGGAGGGGTAGAGAGAGAGAGAGAGAGAGAGAGAGGGAGAGAAATAGAGAGAGAGAGTTAGAGAAAGAGAGGGGGAGAAAGAAAAAGAGAGAGGAAGGGGTACGATTCCGAGACAGCAGAAGACGACATGCTCTGTTGCCATGGCAACTCACGACCATGTGGTCCCACGTTTGCTCACTCCCGTGCCCCCACACTCTCGCTCTTGCTCGACCACAAACGCACGCACGCACGCACGCACGCACACTCACACACACGCACGCACGCACGCTCACACACACACTCCCCCCAACACCCTCAAACTCCCACATCACCGTACATTCCTCTCTGCCTCCTCCTCGCCGGCCACATTCCATCGCATGGCGTTCCTCGATTCCCTTCCATCTATAAGCTTCATACGGGAAGTGGTGCTGGCGTACGAAGTGTAGCTGTATGCAGGGAGAATATTGTATACTATGGGGGGCCGTGTAGGCCATAATTCAAACTCACCTCTCATACATGCCATTGAAAACACGAGTAAGAACCTCTCGCATTCATACTACTAAGAACGCACCCTCACACACACGCTAGTGAACGTCTCTCATACGTACTACTAAGAACGCACCCTCACACACACGCTAGTGAACGTCTCTCATACATACTAAGAACGCACCCTCACACATACACTAGTGAACGTCTCTCATACGTACTAATAAGAACTCAACTTCACACCAGCCTTATTAACAAAGTGAATATGGTCTGGCTACACCAGGCTGATGGGGTTACTGCATGACAATAAAATCCTCGACCTCGTTAGAGATCTAGCAGCAGCAGCATGAAGCTACAGGCTTCAATGCTTATCCTTGGAAGGCTAATGAGAAACACATCGCAAAGGCCAAGCTGTGATTTTAAAAAGGTGCACACAATATATGCCCGACTTAATAAAAGACCAAAGTTGTGGTGATCTCCTTGATATGCTTAATACTGTATGCAGATAGAAAAAGGTCACCAAGGCCATAGTATTTGTGCAGGCCCATACTTTATGTATGTATAATTATAAGCATCGCTGTTTCAACCTCAGGAGTGAGGAAAATAAAGTTTGAGAGTCTTGCTCAAGGACGCTTACAGGTACAGTAGGCCAAGCTTGATGGGGACCTCCTGGGTGAGACTAGATCACCGTAACCACTACTATTCTGCCCCAGGATAGAAATTGGCAAGACTGCTTAAATGTACGATATTGAACTATGGACTTGGATACACTTGCATGCATGCATGTGTGTGAGTGCGTGCGTGCGTGCGTGTGTGTGTTCCTGTCTGGGTTAACCTGATTGCGTTCCTGGTCCAGCAGTGAGCGATGACTCCTGCTGAGTGGGACTGAGTGATGTTCCACATAACTCTTTATTTAGCCTTTAAAAACTCACCGAGACTGGGGCAGCTGCCAGGCGTCAAACACACACGCGCTCACACAATCATTGATCATTGACTGCTTTCATTCACCAGTTTCCTCTGAATGTGCTATTGATTCTTCTTGAGCGTGTGTGTTCATACAGTTGCCACTTTTAGCACGTCTCTGAGTGGATTGAGTACATTGCTTTTCCCTGTTTTATTGTACCAAATATTTGATGGTTTATGAATTATAGTTTGAGGCTATGACAATATTCACAATGTAAATTCCAAATGCTAATATTATTTTAATAAGGGATTATTTCCTGCCCAAAGCTGTTATTCGCGTGATAGCACATTCAGAATATTTGGCAAACTTGGCAAAAGGGAAACGATAACTATGTCCACATTTTAATAAAAGTAATGCTCATTTTATTGCGTTTGACCTTTTCAAGTTAGCATAGTAAACAAGCTGCTTTGCTATTTTGAGTGTGTATAGGTGTGTGTGTGTGTGTTTGTGTGTGATTAACTCATCCTGTAATCATGTGACTGGGAAGTCTTGTGAATAAAGCCCTTGTATTTGTTGTCTGTCTCTCTCTCTGATGGTGGATGAATCAAGGATGTGAAATATTACATAGGCAACCACATCTCATTAACTGGTTGCCGTAGGGACCAGCAGAGGACGAGAGGAGTGAAATATTTTTTGATAATTTATTTTGTGTGTGTGTGTGTGACATATGACATAACTATGGCCACTTTCCAGATCGCTCTTCAATACATAACCTGTCTCTGTTACTTCCAACCTTTGATATTTATGGTAAATTATACCAAATCTGTGTCCGCTGATTTGTCATTAATCACAACAACGTTTATCTAAATCACTTTGATTTTATTTACCTGTAAGCACAGACAGATGATATGGAAGGCTGGCATTTACATTACAAGATAAAACATGTACTTAAACTTTAAAATGTCATTTTTATCCAGAACAAATTGAAGCTGCATGCTTGTCTGTACTTTCTGCCCAGTCCGCACGCACGTGCACACACACACACACGCATGCACACTCCCTCTCTCTCGCTCTCTCTCTCTGCCCATTCACACAATTAGTCCAATCCCTGATGTTTTTTAGTTCCCTTAAATGAAAAGCATATCAAGCTAATTATTTTATAAAAAAATAAACAACTTGTATTAGGATTAAATCATGCTATGGCAGAAACACACCAGTGGGTTAGGAGACTTTGGAACTACACTCTTAAGTTACATATTGAAAACCCTTCAGTATGTATACTGTGTTATGTCAAGAGAGATATTGGACCATAAAATGTCATCATAAATGCCAAAGAATGTATATTAAACATGCCTATAGCCTTGGCATTATACTCTTTACTCTGATCACACAATAGACTCTATTGTGATGACTTTCCATGAGCTCAAATCATGTTATTCAGTCAGTACAGCTGTTAAAGGCCTATATAGGCCTTTAGTATGATACAAATATGTTCTTGATTTTATCTTGGCATTTAACATTTAACATGAATTTTACAGTAAAGTATGTTAAAGTATGTTAATAATAAAAATGATGATGTAAATCCACTGTTAAAAATGCAGCATGGTTTATGGAAATGGATGCATTAATCTCCATAAATAAGCATGAAGCAGAAATACAAAATGAATAGTGCAGAATGATAGTTTATTCATATTAAAATATGTCTACTGTTAGATCAATATGTCCTCCTATGTTTTAGCTAGACATACTATGTACATATGTGTATGTATATAATTCACAGCTACAAATGACAGAATATTATAAACAAGTTAAAAACTGAGGTTCATATACAAAACCATAAAAGTTTATATATATAGAATGTATTATTATTCACATTTAGTTGTATTTTAGCAAGTACACAGTTCAGATTTAGGTTTAAATAGTGAATATATTAATTAAGGACAATAAGTAAAATGGTTTTGCATTAAAACATCAATATAATCTAAAATAAATTATAAGAGAAAAATATTAGCATAGTTATGAGCACATTAGTGTCTGATAAGCCATTAACAAAACACAGGCTGGGAAAAGAAACTATCATTGGCGTATTTGCTCACCTCTCACTTGTTAATTATAAATGCAAATACATTTATATTCTAAGTTTGACTATAAAAATAAGGTGGACATGTAACGATAAGTACTGACCATATGCTTTTCTTGGAGCCAGGCTGAGTCATTAATCTAGATATTTAACAGATGCCAGGTACAACTGGAGGGGGAGGGCAATTGTGACCTTAAATTTACTGTAGATTTTAACTGTAGGTGAATCCTCTGCTGTTTGCATAGGTTGTGTGTGTGTGTTTGTGTAGACCATGGTTACTAGAAAGTCAGAATCTATGAGTCAAGATGCCTTGAGGACGACCTTGCTTTAAGCATAGCTGCTTTCTCTCAGGAACACCACACACACCACACACACACACACACGCACACACACACACACACACGCACACACACACACACATTCAAAAGACAATTAGATCTCATTCCTGAAACAACAAAACATGTCCTCTCTGTGACTCTCCTTTTTCTTTCAAATCCCAAACTACGAACACGCACACACACGTGCATGAGCACAGACACACACACACACACCAGTTGTCTTGAACTATTAATGAGCTCTGAAGCAGGAGGAACAAGTCACACACACGCACGCACACATGCACTGACACACACACACACACACATCCCTACTGAGCTCTGAAGCAGGAGGAACAAGTCACACACACGCATGCACACACACACACACACACACACACACACACACACACACACACACACACACACATCCCTACTGAGCTCTGAAGCAGGAGGAACAAGTCCCACCCCCATTCTGCTGTAGTTTGGGGGATACGGTATCGCGGACTTCTGATTGGTTCATGTCCTTCTCACTTACAATGATGTGCTTCACCAGGCAGTTTGCTGCTTCATCAATGTTGATATTGTCCTGAAATAGAGAGGAACGTAACTAAATTGAATGCCTGGTCAAGCTGGTAAATACAGTCTTGTGATTGGTTTGCTCGCTCCACGTGAAAACTTCTTTTGTCGAAATTTAGTGCCTGTCCCTGCATTGGTTCTGCTTTCATTCACATCCCAGCCATACCGGCATGTTCCATGGAATGTTACTAGGTCGCGAGGTGGGAAATTGGGGGAGCAGATTAACAGGTGTATCGACCCGTTCCTGTTCACACATGACCCCATACAGGGTGATATTTGGCATGTGTGAAAAGAGTGTCATTTAATTTAATGTAATCTAATCCATATTGACAGGTGTGTGTGTGCGTGTGTGTGTGTGCGTGTGTGTGTGCGTGTGCGCCCTCTCTCTCTCACCTTAGCAGACGTCTCAAACCATCCAACAAAACCGTTGTCCTGGCAAAACTGCTCAATTTTTATCCCGTTATTCATAAGAACGTCCCGCCCCTGGTCACACTTATTGGCCAGTAGCACGGTGGCCACGTTTTTCCCATTGGCCAGGGTCAGTTTGGAGTCCAGGTCCTCCTTCCACTTGGCGATGGCCTCGAAAGAGGCGGGCCTTGTGACATCGAACACGATGAAAGCACCCATGGCTTCACGGTAGTACACCCTAGTCATGTTGCCAAACCTCTCCTGACCTGGGGAGAGAGATATATATATAGAGTGAGAGAGAGACAGAGAGAGAAGGAGAGAGAGAGAGGTATATTATTTAGTTAGTATCAGCCTGCAGGCATATAGAATATTTCTACAGGAACATGCCTCTATCTAGAATTACTGCAAAAAGAAGAATACAAATGTTCAAATAAGCAAACAAGCAAAACTTATAGGTTTGTTTGAAACACAGTGAGCCCTTTCCTCTGTTCCTCCCCTGGTCTCACACCATTCCCTACCCCTCCTCTTCCACACATACAGCATGAAACAGCTGTGTTTCAAACATCAACAGTGAGACGAGCCTTCAACGTGGGGGTCTGGGGTGTAGTATCTGTAATGCAATCGAGGAGTCTATCTTCTAAGGGTTATGTTTTAAAATGGAGGCGCTTTCAGTGAGATACTACACAGATGATTGGACGAACCTGAGAACCAGCAGAGCCTGTTATTAAATTCACTGTTGCAGTAGAAAAGTCGGGATTGTGCACGATTTCATAATCTCAAAGGGGATCTCAGATTATCAGTTTATAATGTAAAATTATTTATCAAATCAACTAAGCATTTGTTATAACTTCGGGTAAATCCATTGCAGCCTTCCAAAACCAAACAGTGTCCAATGACTTCACACATTCTGTGGAGGGGGTGACTGCAGTTTAAAAACATTACAGGGGCAGGATAGTCTAACAACTATCTAACTTCTGTGTCTTTGTTCATCTCCCAGCCCAAATGCCTTGGGTTTTATCACTAACATGGGGGTATTTGCAATAATCCCTCAATTACCAAGATCCTATTTCTTTAATACTTTATTTTATCGTTTACATGCCTTTACTAACTTTATTAAAAGGTTGAGCTGGAAACACTATAATATTAATTCTGTGAGCTCACCTGAACTCTAACGTATGCCATGGCTCCAGGTTCATCGTGATCATTGTGATAAGAAACTAAGCCTATAGGACTATCCACACTAAGCACAATGCTAATTGATTTATTAAATTCCAAATATCAACCAGTATTTGAATAATATAGATTGTAAAAACATTTAAACTATACAACTATAACTGTATCTTTAAATTAACTGCCTTGCTGATGAAATGTGTGTCACAACATCGCAGACAGATAGTAGCCTAGAGTCAGACAAATATTCGCGTTGGTAAGTTTGGTATGCAATACACATCTTACAATAAAGGCTTTCTACCGGGCCTCAAATCTCCCTCACATGATGGGCGGGAGACACATGACCGTTCCACCCCCCGTTCTAAAATCGTTCAATTTAGAAACAGCCTAGCATAGTCTACCGTTTAAACATTCAAACCATGACTTTAACTCGACTTTAAATCGGATGGTAGGACTGCGCCATAGGCTATAATCGAGATAAAGATGGACACATTTAAACGGACACTACACTCCACTCTTCTATTAAACAACGCGTAACTGATCAAGCCTCTATGTCACTAGGAAAAGTTCACACTTCATCCTACCTGCGATGTCCCAAAGTTGTAGACGTACCGTCTCCTGGTCCCAATTGAGAACTTTGAGGGCGAAGTCCACGCCAATGGTGGCTCGGTAGTTTGGGCTGAAGTTTTGATGAACGTAGCGCTTGATTATGCTGGTCTTGCCAACCCCCAGGTCTCCTATAACCAGGATCTTATAGAGACGCTCCTTATGGTGGTTGTTCTGCATAGCGACCGGAGAGGGCCAGATGCGAGCATTAATAAACCTTAACGGACAGGATCGAGGGATGAATGGCGACCAAAAAAAAGCGCCGAGACGCGCAGGGAACGGAGATGGGTTGGTACGCCCTGGTCTTGAGGGAAGTAGACTAAAGAAGTCGTGCGCAAATTCTGGACCTTGTGAGTCACGCGTGAGCAGGGATTGCGTTTTAAAGCCTCTACAAATTTAAGTAAAGGTATTGGCTGCAAATGTAACGTAAATTAAATTTACACCTACAATCTAGAGACTTAGACACTTACTATCTAAATAAATAAATCTGCCACACTAATTGTAGTTACTTAATTACAACAGAAACACTGTTTGTACACAAACAGACCTAATAATGCAAACAACCCAAAGATCACACATTTAAAAATAGGCTTTATTTTCTCTTGCATGTAACTGCACAGTGCAAATCTGGCAAAACATTGTTCAATTCTGTCTACATTAAAATGGGAGGTACAAATCAAGGCTCCTGAAGAGAAATCACATCCCTTTACATATGGTTTAAAAAAAATAAAGTAAAAAAGCTCCCTTTCGAATGTTCCTTGGAGACCTCCAGGAAATATGGCAGTCTTAAAAGGGTCTTAAAAAATAAACCTGAGTCAGGGTAATCAGCATTCCACCAAGACACGGAAATGAACATTGATTCTGCTCTTCATTTCTCTACTAATCTCCCTTTTAAAGCGAACAGTTCACCAGGCTTCAGACACAATCCTGCCATGATTATGCGTCATTCATAAAATTACCCCCCCCCCCAGCCGCCCCCCTGCCCTACAGTTTAGGGATGGGTTTGGCTGCCACGGCGATGCTCTCGATGGCACACTCGTCACTGCCTCGACGGATCCGGAAGAATCCGCTCTCGCCCCAGCCGGTGCCCCAGCTGTTCTTGACGATCCAGTACTTCTGGCCCGTCTTGTGGCAGCGGCCGTAGCCGACCAGCAGTACCGCGTGATTGGTCAGCTCGAAGGGGTCGAGGGCGGATGTCAGGCCGGTGTGGTGGTAGATGCCCTCCTTATAGTGCATGAAGTCAGGGTACACCTGTGCCACACAAAGGGGTTCCAGCTAGTTAGTGTGGATGGATACGTCAGAACGTATGTCAGAAAATTTACTTTGTGACCATGGAATGGAAACTATGAAGAAGAAAAAATAAAATAAAAAGGTTAGCTGTAGCAATAGCTAATAGGTTAGCTATTGCAAACTAATTGTAAGCTATTACACTTCAAGTAAATTCACCAAATATCATCTTACTGTTCTCTGCGCATGCTTAAAAAGTAAAAATAATCGTGTACATCTACACAGCCCGGGCTCCGTAAATAGGAACCTTAACAAAGTAGCGCACACCGCTCACAACAACATTGCCGCTGAGCTTTGCGATGTGTTTCAATGTGTGGGGGTGGAGCTTCTGAGGGAGTTTGTTTTGATTCAAGCTTGAAGTTCTCGAGAATGACTAACCCTGCCTTTAATTAGCCACAGATGTGTCAACCAACAAGAGTCAATCAACCACATTCAACTAATCCCAACAGTGTGGGCTTGTTTTATTAAATCAATATAAGATGCATTTGAAAACAATGTAGACATTAACTGGTTGAGACAATTGGCACAGTTGCACCGAAATTAGATGGAAGGTGATAGAAAAGTCGGTTTGTTAAATCCAGTTTCCCCCTGGCTGAGTGTCTAGGTGTTCCTGAGCAAGACACATAACCTTGACTGCCCCCGGTGGTTAGATGGCTCCTTGCGTGGCTGACAACACACACTGTGTGTGTGAATGTAAGGCAATCCTGTACAAAGATTTGAGTGGCCAGTAGGTTGGTGTATGTATGCATTTATCATATTGGTTTAAAAATATACATTTAAGTGATATTAATTATTCTGAAAAGTTTTTTGTTTTGTTCTTAAATCCTGAAAAAATTGCTTTGTGGAGCTGGCGTTAATGTTATACTATTCAATAGTTTCAATATCTACCACGTTAATGTAATGAAATGCATTCTGGGATTTATTTATTCAAAGCTTTGTGGTTTCTTTAGTTACCCGAACTCCAGTTCTATGAATGAAATATTTGGATGAGCCACGCCATAGTAGCTAGTTCTTAAGATGTCAACTAATTTTGTCTATAGTTTTGATCTGTTAGGCTAACTAATATTTGATTGGAAACTATATTCTGGTGTGCCGTTGAGCCTTTTCACAGGGCCCGTACATTTGTTTTGTACCTAAGCCCGTGATTACGCTACACTTCTGAATGATCATGTTTTGCTGCTGTGAAAAACACTAATGTCAAAGTACCCACCTCAAAAGCCACGGCCATGGGGCCGTTCTTGACCAGTTCGAGCATCATGGCCGCTTCACTGCAGCCGCCATAGAAGCCCCCCACGTAGCCGTAGTCTGCTGCGTAAAGCCGACTGCAGCTCGCAGGAACTTTGCACGGAGTGTCCTTTCCCTCATAGGGGAAGCAGGCCTCATCCACCACACCAAAGTCCTGGGTGTACTTCCCAATCAAGTACGGGAAGCCTCCATCACAACCTTAAAGACGGGGACACGTTGAGAGCACATCAGCTTTGATGAGTACGTCTAGGAACACAATCAGTAATGATCAAATTGCACGGTCTACTGCGCACGGTGCAAATTGGATTTAGGGCGTTTCCAAATGGATTTAGGGCGTGTCAGTTCGCCGGGCGCATGGTTCAAAAGGTTGGATTTACTCTCTTAATTATTCATGGGTGTGTTTTGGACGTAACATACGATAAACCAATCCCAGTTTCATCTCCCATCCAAGGAGAAATCCAGGCGCTCCATCCCTTGAGGGATGGGTTAAATGCAGAGGATGAATTTCAACATGTATGTGACAATACATTTACCTTATCATAGGCGGATTAATATTATATCGGCGGGGTTGTGAATAAGCTGGAGCAGACCTTCTAGGCAATTGCTAGATCCCTAAAATATGTTGATGTAGGCTGCACACATATTATGTCACATTGTCCTATTTTTAATTTCTAACTATGTTTAATCCATCGCACATGTGTGCACTACTGCACGTCCCTGTATGTGCAACAAGCAGAGTGTTCGCTGGTCTATCGCGTAAATCACTTTTCGCTGCCTCAAGATAGCAATGAGTCAGCATTCAGTAATGTGCTATACCACACACACTAATGTTTAGACCGTGGGCGCTCAAATGGGCTCAAGGGCATTTGCAATTTAAACCACCCGGGCGCAGGATGAGAATACGCCGGTCTGAAACTAGCAAAGACACTTGCTTTCCTGCTTTGCACGCTTGTAAGTTAAGGCCCTAGATGTCCAACTTATAGCACCAGCATGCTTATAGGGCCCCACACACACACACATGTAAAAACAGAGGAGTGTGATGTCATGACAAAGTAGCGTGTTCAGTCGGCTCAGCCAAATGTATTAAATAAACAACCTTTAATAATAAATAATAAAATTAATAATAATTTTTACAACACCTAAAACTGTTTCACTACACACAATAATAGTTAAACTAAGAGATTTGCTGGATCTAAAAAATGTTTAATGCTTGTAACATTAGAAAACTATGATTGTTTTAGCAGGACTAGCTAGCTGGCTACTATACCAGTTCTACATATTTGACGCTTGAGGATTGTTTTCATTGAAGAAGAAGAAAAACAAAATCGTTCTGAACTGCTCTTTTTTGCACGCTGCACCATGAAAGGCTGTACTGTGTGGTCGGTGCCTTACGAGACCAGAAGCATTACATTTCTGCTTCCATTGACATGCATTACAATGCTCCATCATAATCTCTTATTATTCAAATATCTTTGTCGTTACCT
>JAODLL010057431.1:0-18404 GCA_026546735.1 Forbesichthys agassizii | reverse complement strand
CTCTCGCGCTCTCTCTCTCTCTCTCGCTCAACCCAAAGCATATAAGTACAGTATATGCTTTTTGTTGAGCTTTCCACTTATGGGCTGACCTGCAAAGCAAGATAAGATTAGGTCCTATATTACCAATATTAGCATCAACCAATTGTAAGTGCAAGGGTCAAACTTACCATGCTCCAACAGTGCAGATGCAGGTGAAACTTCATTTATGGGGGGACAATAAGGTTTGCAATTAAGATCAAGACTTTCCCTTTACATAATGCGTTAGACTTTATGTTCACAATAATTTAACTATACTTTTTAACATTTGACCTAGAGTAGTATTATTTACATTTATTTATTGTGAGATTAATGACAATGTTGATCATCCTTGTTCTGTGGTATTTCAGATTTTATATCTTATAGATTCATTATGTTAAATGTTAGTGCTGAACTGTGATACTGTATAGGCCTATATACAAGGTAGGCCAGGCTATTCTTCTAATATTGTCTGAAAGGACATATTAAGAGTCATGTATATTGAGTTGACAAATCTTAAAAGTCACAGATACGTTGGAGGAATGGGGTCAACATTTTGTTTTTGCGATATTCAATTGAATGTAGACCTAATATAGTATTTATATAGCACGCCACATTGAGCACGTTGAAAATAAATCCGTGCCAAGCAAGCCCCGTTTTACAAATCCACGCTGAGGTAGCATGCTGTAGCCGAGAGGCAGACGCTCCTACTTTCTATTGGCTCATAGCTCTGCTGCGCACAATAAGACAGTGAGCGGTAGTGATTTTACACACCCAGTGTGTTGTCGCTTTTCTCGTTTTGTCAAACTAGCCACGGGAACATATCACCTATCGTGGTTTCATTCTTTTAGCTGGCTTCTATGTAAATGAAACAGGCGAATTTGAGAGAAATAATGAATATAATCTGTCCAATGGTGCAAATGAAGTTACTGGCGATTTCATGGAAAACATCTGCTTTTTCTCACTGAAGAATACATAACTAATAATCAAAGAGAACGGGGATTGCTGTGTTGTGATGTTCATGTAACGCATCATTATCCTCTACTGTATATATATTTTTTCACTGCGATGGCTACTTTTCTCAAGCGTTTACTTTTGTGGCTCTTGCTGCCATGGTTTCTTCAATCCACCTGTGCGCAGACCCCAGAAGGTATGTTCATATTATAGGACCGAGCTGTCGATATTGAACTGTGGGCCTGTCTCTTAGAAAAATGCCATAGAAAGGGTTTTCTAGATTTAGGATAGATCTTTTAACTTATTTGAAGAAAACATTTAAATAGTAAGTAGACCTCATGCATGCTTATGTATTATTATGTGTTATGGCCTACAGTTGCTCTAATCGAAGGTATCACCTATCTGACTGGAATCTATGCAGTCCTGAACCCCGCAGAGAAAACCAGTTCTATACATGCTCAACTTGTTTTCTTTTGTCAACTACACCTCCATCACGTAGCCTAGCAAACTGCTTGTCACATTTGTCATATTGGAGCTAGGGAGCCTTAACCTTTCACTATCGGCTGATAACCAAGCTCAAACAGTAATTGAAAGACTTTTGTTATTTGATTTTTAGTGCCTTTACTCAATGTAAAAGTGTGATAGCATAGGCTACCACATGATAATGTGAGCATGATCCCTGCATTTCTTTCTTGTCCTAATGATTTCTGAGAAAATTCTAGTAAAATGCGGTGAACCATGTTTTGGTCACCTGCTGTAGGTAAATATGGTGGCCTAAAGTCTGAGCAAAACAATGTCATCAAGTTCACTCAGGTGTTGTTCATGTGACAGGGATGTTGGCTCTAGTACAAGGAACATTGACCAAGCAGATCAAATCCTTTGTTTCGATTACAGAATCATTTATATAAGCAAGTTCAGCCATTGTGAAATATGGACTTTAAGTTCAACAGCTGCTGGTATATAATGTACAATGCTAAGAATAATCACAATAGAGATTTCAGTTAACCCGTTTTTAAATATTGTATGCACCACATTCTATAAATATAAATTAAAAAAATAATCATAATCATAATAATTATAATTATAACACATTTTATTTTCTGGATGCATTTCAAGACACTCAATGACATCTTACACTGAATAGGCAAATATAAAGACATATAAAAACATCTGGTTAAGATATACTGTGTACATATATATGGTATATCTACTGTACATACATACACACAGAAAGAAACACATATACATACACACATAAACATGTATATACTGTACATATACACAGAAATACATATAGCATACATAGAGCATACAACATAGTACAACATTTTACTAAAACAGGAATATACATTTTAAAAACAAAGGTACAATTAAATAAAAAAATTTGTAAAATAAACACACAGGGAAATGTTAATTTTAAAGTGTAACTGCACCTTAAAATGTGTATTTTGAGTTGTAAACAAAGTAATAGGCTCGATCTGTAATGAGACACATCAATCAATGTTGGTGTTAATATTGACAAAATTCCTGGTTTTAGTGTTGTATCAAAATCTGCATTTTATGGTCTTAAAACACCTCATATGTTAAAAATCACACCAGGACCTGGCTGGTTTTCATGGGTACACTTGGTATGTCCATACGTCATCAAATACAACTAACTGTTAACGTTAAATTTAATGGGGGTCCTCCTCTCAGCCCCCTGGGAGTGCATGGGAGTTGTCCTCTCATGCACGCTGCCTCGTGTTTTGCACGGGCTTTTCTCCCACCTCAAAGACATACAGGTTAGGGTATATGAGTGAATGTGTGTGTGTGTGTGTGTGTGTGTGTGTGTGTGTATGCGTGCAGCAACAGTGGACCAATGTCTCAGGGTTCACTCAAACCTTTGACTCCTTGAGCCATAGAAGGAGTACGTTGGTATATATAATAGACTGATTAATGGATGGAACATAATGTCTAATGCTTTACATTAGGTGTAAATGCATCCTGGGCTGTATGCTTGCATCAATATGATGTCCTCGTAATGATTTACATGAGTAGAGTCAGTCATGTTCTAACTTATTTTATTTCATCCTGCATTCACGTCTATTTCTTCTCAAAACCACACTTTTAACTTCCATCCTACTGTATACTGTGGTGGAAGCCTATTGTTAAATTACTCAATTTGCATTATATTGTTGCAGTGTTGATTAGATAGGCCAATATATGTACAAATTAATATAAATTAACTTGAGTAACTTGAGAAGACAGCTTTGTAGACATGTTAGAAGTATGTTATTTAGAAAATGTACATGGAAGTAAATGCAGGATGTAATAAAAAACAGAATATTTCTGGTCCAGCATCTACCATGAACCAGAGATTAAAGATAGCAGGTCAAGGAATTTACAAAAGCTCTATATCCCTTGATTCACTTTAATTTAAATAAAGGTTTACAGTTACATTCTCAGATATTGTTTGTGTTGTGAATCGCATTCTATGTAAACATAACAAAACATCTAAAGGGGAATATGCTTGAAAAGGCTGTGATTCTGTCAAATATTTTGCAGTTTGTACCTTGTTGATTGTTCCTATGAACGTGGTATAACTGGAATTTTCGCGTCTTGACTTCAACTAATAAATGCGTTGAAAAGCAAATATGTTGTCACGCCTGCTGTTAAAGCACGTACATTGGTGTTAAGCAATCTGGGCTAACATTTTTTATTAGTTACCATGCAGATATCTTGACAAAAATAATGTGTTCCGCACACAACAAAAACACCATGGAATTATTTCAGTCTCATCAGCCACAAGCATTAAGACAAGGAAAGGGTACAGCCATGTGTTAATGTATTGCAAAACGATTTGTTGTTTTAAATTAAAGGGGTCATTGGTTTTTATTGGCCAGATGGGTCAGATCTTAGAAAAGACCTGGAGCACAAAAACAGAATAAGGGCTCATGCATATGCATGAATATGTACTTTACACGTATGTATGTATTTGCAAACAAAATTGTAACTTTGATGTCATGGGTGTTAGAGTTGTGCATGCTATTATGCATGCATATATATCTAGTGTATGGAACTATCTTGCCCAAAATGGGAGGTTTTACATAATGGCAATATATATTGCCACCACTTTGACTTAATTGGTTATCTAAATTAACTTTTTGTCAAATTCAGCAAATATTTTCTCACGGTCTGTTAGCTGCCTATTCTGTGCGCATGCTTTAAAAATAATCTGGTGTTTTTACACAGCCCTGGCTCTGTAAATGGGAACACAAACAATGTGGTGCAGACCGCGCCACACAGCGCTATCGCAGCCCTGGCAATGTGTTTCCAATTTGAGGGGTGGAGCTTCTGAAGGCGCACCATTTGGCATTGAAGGCAGAGGTGTTTTTGTTTTGATCAAGTTCAAATATCAACAAGCTTTCTCCAGAATGACTCCACCTTTAAATAACATGTTAAGTAAGCAGGCAACAAGATGACCCCAAAGAATGTTGAACAACAAAATAACAATTTATATTTTAGTCTGTCTTAGTGTGTATGTGCGTGCACACTTGCTCCCTTGTTATGCTATAATCTCTTATCGACCAGTGCCAAGTTTCTGTTTACCTCTCTCATCGTCTCTTTAGTGGAGTTGTTTACACCCTCCTCCTTTCATTCTTTTTTTCCCTCCATTTCTTTCCCTCGTGCTGAAACCCCGGTAACACTGTTGAATGAAATGACAACTTAACCTGACCCTCACCTGCCTACACTGTGTAATGTTCTCCTCCTGTGTTAGGTTACACTTTAATATGAAGAACAGCATTGCTATTTAGTAGTGTGACTGAGTCATTACAAAGAAAAGAGTTATGTATGTATACAATGTAATGAGCAGAGAAATGTATGGGAGTAAACTATGTTCATATATGGAGTAATACTTTATATGAATATGGAGGTTGGCGGATGCGGGTAGTGACGTTCAGCCTCAAATTGTAATATCCTACAACAGACACTTGTTTTATAGTCTTTCATAATAGGAACATTGTGTGTGTTTTTGTGAGTGTGCGTGTATGTTCACCCCATTCATTCTGCCATCATCCATCGGCTTCAACTGAAAGTAGCTATGTCTTTGAAAACACCCACTCAGCTTGAGTGATATTCAACACCCACCTTTGCGCCATGTGCATTGTCTACACGGCTATAACAGATGATTTCTCAGTGTAGCTACAGTGCATGTTTATGAGAAATGTCATTAATTCTGTAATGCTTTTGTGCATGGGTTCATGTAGTGCTCTACAACTATCTCTGTTATACCTTGAACCTGATTAAGGGTGCAGGTGTTGCTCAACATGCGATTCAAGTGTGTTTGGGATAGATAAAGTTATTTCACTACTGAGCTAACCACCTTTGTTCAATACCTTACAATGTCAAAATTTAATCAAATAGCCTATTTAATGATAAATCAAATATTAGATACATTAACAACCAATAAGAGTGCAACCCAATCATATGACATGTCAATAACACCATCATAGCATAGAGCAAGCCAGGTGCGCAAACATCTAGGAATGTCTTTGTGCTACAAAAGACAGAAATATGCCAGAGGTTAAAAGACCTGTGCCTATTCGGATTGCTTGTTTCAGCGCCAAAGCGTAAACCGGCGTTCTTCCAGTCAATAAAGTATCTGTTATCTAAGCTTTATAGTGGTGAAGAAGACTCGCTGTACGCTTGTCATACACAATAGGCCACACTCACCCTAGACTGACCTTCTGGCCTGTTTACTGTGCTCTGGTTAATAAACACAACTCTTTGTGCCGATGCTGTACCTAGGCTACTAGTGTTATTGTACCATTGTGTGTGTGTGTGTGCGTGCGTGTGTGTGTGTGCGTGTGTGTGTGTGTGTGTGTGTGTGCGTGCGTGTGTGTGCGTGCGTGTGTGTGTGTGTGTGTGTGTGTGTGTGTGTGTGTGTGTGTGTGAGAGAGAGAGAGAGAGAGAGAAAAAAAAAGAGAGTGAGAGTGAAACAGGTTTACCTGAAATCTATGGAGAGAGAAATGCCTCAAAATAATTATTAGTATGATCCACAAGAATTCCGCGATTTACAAATGTACAAAACAGAACTCCTGGTTTGGAAGCCAGGAATTTTGTGTTTGTGTGGAAAGCAAATCACATTTGTAAATCATAGAATATATGTGGATCATGGCACTAATAATTTTGAGGGTACGTTTTGAAAAAAACTTTTGGTCCATAATGCATGAAGGAAAATACAATGATTTACAGTATAGTTAAAGGGTCACTTAAAATTACACTTAAACATTGCTATTTTTGTGTCTAATTCTATACACAAATGCCCCTCCAAAACCTATATACTGAGTGACTAACACTCAGCACTCTTCTCCTCCATCTCTTGTAAAGTCACACAGTTCTCTACCCCTCCTCCTATAGCCATACACACATTCTTTGCAGTTGTGATTGGAGGTCATACTGACTACCTTCTTGAGCCATTGAGGAGTGACCTTTAAAATAGTTAAACAGTTGCAAAAGGTGTTTTACAATGAGGTGTGTCAGCATATAATGAGAGTGCATGTGTATGTTCAAGCCGGCTGTGTATCTGGTCGATTCCTAGACAATTCAACATGATGAAACCCTCATTCCTCGGCCCACTCTTGGTCTCACTAAAATTTGAATAGCAAAGTAGTTGCTTGGTTCCAGTGACACTGCGCGACTGAAATCCCACAGTCTGTAAACAAGGCTCTGTATGTTTGTCTCACAGAAAGGCATGCCCTCTATACAATTCTTAGCTTGTTTTCCACTGTTACAGTACTTTCATTGATTTAGACTGTAAGCAAGCAGAGTGTACATCTGCAAATATAAAAGGCTGCTAAATCATTTCACTATTATTTGTCTAGGTTAAATTATATTGTGCCACGTGCCTATTCATAAATGTGTTTAGCTGTATGAAAAATGTGAACCTTTATTTCATGCATCAAAGGAAATTAATTCTGAGTCTGTCTTAATTCATATATCTAATGGGATATATTGATGATGTTCACAATTATTATACTATGCATACTGTATAACAATTGTTAAATATTAGGAACTCTGTAACCTTTTATTAATGAATGAATGAATGAATGAATTTGATTAATTAATTAATTAATTAACATATTTATATTTACCAGTGGCAGTATGTTCTGGCACCCAGAACGCCCTGAGCATGACAGGAACATCGGATGTGCAGTACATGTTAATGAAGGAAATGTACACAGGATGTGAAATTGTCATGGGCAACCTTGAAATCATCATGATGGAGCACTCAAGAGACTTCTCATTCTTGCAGGTGAGGGATTTAACATGTATAACAGTAAAGCAGCACTTCTCAAACAATATGAGGCATAACATCTATCCTTAAAATTGAGGTGTAAACTGTTTTTACAAGTAAGACCTATGATAGGGTTGAATAGCAAACATGGCATAAAACAATTCACAACAGCAACATTATTTCATGGGAACACAATATTACATTACATTATATACTGTACAGTGCATAAACAAGGCCACACTATTCAGTTGTCCACAGCATGGGTGAAAGCTATATGACAGTATAACAGTTGGATAAAGGTAAAAAAGCAATTTGTTACAATACTATATTACTTTCACAATCACTACTCTGCTCATTTTTTAATTGAATCCTCTTTAATGAAACAATAATTAACCGTAGGAGACTATCAGCCAAAGTGAAAACATTGCAGCCTCTCAAACCAGATGATTGGACGGGCTGGTTCAATTAGCCTACCTTAAGTTTGCTAGGAACAGAAATCTTGTTATTTTAACACAGTAATGCAGCATTACTTGGATTAGTAATTGTAAAATTATTACTGTTTTGGAAATAGTAATTAGACTACTAGTTACTGAAAAAAGTAATAACATTACAGTAACTACTAGTAACTACTGGTCCAGAAATACCTTTGTGGTTGAAACTAGTATTACAAAATGTTATTGTTTTGGTTTGTGGTAGAGGATCAAAAAAGAGTAGTTAATTTGTTTAATTGGCACTGTCTCTATCTTTCTAGATAAGGACATTCTCCACAGGACCCACCAATAAATAACACATTCCACAGCCACGGAAGCTGTGTGTTTGAGTCCACACATTTCCTTTTCAGTAGGACACAAAGGACAAATGCACAAATTTTTTCTCTCCAGCCATTCACTAAACCAGTAGACACCAATGATTTCTGAGATATGGAAACCATGCAGTGAAAAATTTTTAAAAAAAAACTATAAACTATAAATAAACTTTACCAGGTGATTTTATTGAGATTTAAACCCATTTTTCCATAGAGACCTGGTCTGAAATATCAGCACATTTACAGTAGAATTTCATGTTGATGAACAACCATAAACACACCCATTCAAACACTCAGGACTATGATAGTAAACATTTAAAATGACCTTAGGAGAAACACGCTTTCTTGGATGTTTTCAGTGTATTGTGATACATTCTTACTTTGTATTTATTTATTTTGACTGCTATAGTCTATCAGAGAGGTGACAGGATACATACTGATTGCCGTCAACCAATTCAGCCGCCTGCCACTGGAACACCTGCGTGTCATCCGAGGCACAACTCTGTATGAAGACCGCTTTGCTTTGGCTGTGCTTCTCAATTATCAGAAGGATGGGCAATATGGACTACGGGAACTGGGCCTCACAAACCTTACAGGTACACTCACCACCATATTGTGTCCTAGCGCTTCTGCTAGGGTTGGAAATGCCCTATTGGTAATCCCTACTCAATGTTTCTTTGATTTTCTTTTCCCATGTGTGTTTCTAAAGGACTACCATGCCCTTTCTCATTGATATTGTATGCAATTAAGAATTATTTAAACATGCGTGAATTCACACACCGTACAAGTTTGCAAATATATACTTTTACATTCATAGCAATGATTTAGTTCTAGTAATTAGAGCGACTGTTAAATAGCCTCTTTAACCTTCATCCATCCAAGCGTTTGTACAAGGTTGACAAACACGTTTTTAACTCCACCTATGCATGAGTATCTGACAGGTAGAATGTGTGTGCGTGGCCTGACAGGCGTTTGTGGGCAGGTTTGATGTTAAAGCTAGTTATGGTTGGTGATCCCACGCCCACATAATGTCGCCACACCCTGAGAGCACTAGTCGCCCGGAGGAAAAGGTGGCATCATTGTGTGTGCTGTGTGTACAGACACAATGATGGGAAGTGTCTGGAATGCGTTTGGTCCTTAACTGTCAGCTTGGGGCTCCCGCACACAATATTACAGTAAACACCACATGTCAGAATATGTCTTATCAGCCTGTTCTGGCTTGTAGGGTTATTGTTACCATAAGGTTCACTATTAACACGTGCACGCATCTTTCTCTCTCTCTCTCTCTCTCTCTCTCTCTCTCTCTCTCTCTCTCTCTCTCTCTCTCTCTCTCTCTCTGTGTGTGTCATTTACAGAGATACTTGAAGGAGGGGTTCAAGTATACCAGAATAAGTTCCTGAGCTATGCTCCTCAGGTCAACTGGCTTGACATTGTTAAGGATGTGACATCTGAGGTTATCATCAAAGAAAACGGCCCTAAGAGTGAGTAGAAAGAATTGTCATACGACAATGCTTACAATAGAGCACACCTATGAGATGGCTACGTTTGGTAGATTTTGACTGTTAGCGTTCTTGTTAGCAACACACCAATTAGTTAATGTTCTGGCTGTGTTCCAGAGCCATGCGATGACGTATGCGGTGAAGTTCCGTGTTGGGGGCCAGGGGCAAACAATTGCCAGATTCGTAAGTCATGCAGAATCAATGTTTTTGTTAATCAGTGTATGTGTGTTGTATATATCCAGTTAACGTGTTGATGAACCTCTCTAATTTTTTTTTTTTTTTGTCCAGTGACCAAGACAGTGTGCGCTCCTCAGTGTAATGGCCGCTGCTTTGGACAAAGTCCCAGTGAGTGTTGTCATATGGAATGTGCAGGGGGCTGCACTGGACCTCTGGATACAGACTGCTTTGTGAGTTTGTGATTTATTAAAGTGTTATTGAGCCATATTAAAATCCTGACTGTATCGCTGCTTTTGAAAGGGGAAGGGGAAGGGGGGATGTTCAACTGCTATGGGATTCCATTTGTTCCTCAGAAACATACTTCTAATGTATCTATCTACCATGCAAGATGAAACATTGACTATACTTAACTGACTAAATAAACATTATTCAGTCAAATGACTCATGCTAGTACACAACAATACATGTATCATACGAAACAGGTTTGGTTTTATAAATACAGCCTCCACAGCCTCCACATAACTGGATACCACATTTAGGGATGAAACTATAAAGTGGACTAAGCGATTATAATATAATACACTGTTTGGACTGCAATAGCAGTCCATGCTGTGTGCCCGCTGTAACATAATCTGGTGTTCCTACATTGCCCTGTCGCTGTAAATAGGAACACAAACAAAGTGGCGTAGACCACACAAGTTATTATGGGCGGAGTTACGGTGTATATGTTTTGATGTTGTTCAAATATCAGAACTCGTTCTCCAGCATCGCTTACCTTTACGTCATACATTTACCTACATTACATTTACAAAACAAAAAATAGATGGTCACGAGTGTATCTCTTTTGTTTTCTGCACTGTGAATGACTTTTTGCAGGCTTGCCGGAACTTTAACAACTCAGGATCTTGCGTGCCTCAGTGTCCCCAGACTTTAATATACAACAAACACACATTCAAGCTTGAGCCTAACCCAAGTGCCAAATACCAGTATGGCTCCATCTGTGTGTCCCAGTGCCCTAGTGAGTATCAACTGAAAGAGATGTACATGCATATGTGGGATTTACACCTGTATAATATAGAGCAGTGGTTCCAAACCAGAGGATCAGGAATATATAATTATAATCAGGAGTCCTCACTGGGACGCTAGAATGCTTAATGACAGCATAAAAGAGAACAACGATGAACGGTGTTGGACCTTATGCACACTGTACATGTGCAGGAGTCCTGATTTAAGAACATATGTTTTTATTGGGGGCCTAGGTTAACAAACATGTTTTTGAGCATGTCGTACATTTTATTAGATTATTTCTTATTTAAGCATTGCATATATGTATTGTTGTGTGTAATATGCATTCCTTCCTTCTTTCTAATGTTTGTGTTGTTGCCCTTCGACAGCCAACTTTATGGTAGATGGAAGTTCATGTGTGAGCAGCTGTCCCCCCGATAAAACAGAGGTGGTGAAAAATGGTGTAAAGAGATGTGAGGCCTGTAGAGGTCTCTGTACAAAAGGTGAAGCATTTAATCATTACTACATGATTGATTTCCCTCATTTAACCAGCATGATAAGGATTTCTCTACATGTACCTTTCTAGTTTGTGATGGAACAAAGTGGCCAAACCCACAGACTGTTGATGCGCTGAACATCGATAGCTTTATCAATTGTACTAAAATCAAGGGCAGCCTTCATTTCCTGGTGACGGGAATCAAAGGGTAAACAGCATGTATCATTATTGCATTCCAGCATGAGTGAGCTGCATTATAGCAGCTGTGGCCCATCTATTACATTGAAGTACATGTATATGTTTTTTATTTACATTTAGTTAATATGTTTTAATTACATATTAAAGACCCATCTTTTTAACAGAGCTTTTTGTTGATTCTAAATCCTCTCCTTTGTCCTATTGTTTCTTATATATGTGCTTTATATGTTATTTATTTCACCTTTACTTGTAACACTTGGAAATTTCTCTAAAGTGCAGTATAAATAAAATGTATTATTATTATTATTATTATTATTATTATTATTATTATTATTATTATTATTAATAACAACAACTGTGTCTTACACATAGAGAGGAGGTTATGCTTCTTTGCTCTGTTTGCTATGAAATGCTTTTTGTCTGTGATGCTCACTTGTGTAATCTTGTATCTCTGTGCAAAGTGATGAGTACAACAACATCCCACCCCTGGACCCAGAGAAGATGAATATCTTCAAAACTGTGCGCGAGATTACAGGTGTGTGTGTCTGTGTGTCGGTGTGTGTGGGCTTGTTTGTGATATGGGTGTGTGTTTAAGTATAACTTGTGATTATGTGTTGGGCGAGAGCAGTGTTCACAATGTGGTCAATGAAATGTTTCGCTTTTGATTGCAGAAATTCTAAGTATCCAGTCATGGCCTGAAAGCATGTCTGATTTGTCAGTGTTCTCAAACCTCCAAACAATTCAAGGCATAAAAATTAACAGGTAGGCATTTCTTGTTTGTTGAAATGCATAATTTCTTTTATGTAGCATTTGCTAAACTCACCCTTGTTTACAGTACCTGTATTGTTACCACCCGCATGAAACTAATAGATGTTTTTTGTCTCATTTTTCCTGCTGTTATACCCACCCTGTTGTGACGTGATATGTTTGCTAACCTCTCATTTGCAACCCATGTAGAGTAACAAGCAGTAAAAGGTACAGTGAAATACTTTCCTTACTTGTTTTTGTCCCGCCTAACTGTCAACCTGTTCACACATATCCCTGATAAAATGATGATTCATTTTCTGATTAGGTTGCCTGGATTTGTTCAACTGTGATTCGTGGCAAATTACATCATGACAAACATTTTTACTTAAAGCAATACTAAATCTTTGTTAAACCCTTGAATCTAGATTCAAGCAGTGAAAGTTTGGCAATAAATACAATAATTCCTCATTAGCTGTACACAAAAATTGCATTTTTAAGGTGTACTGATTGTAATTGTTTGTTAAAAACATAATTCTACCATGTCTGCAAAGCTCTTTGTGTATTCTTTGTATGTACTATATATAAACGGTTGTGCTTGTAATTCAAAATGGCCGTGCTGTTGCTCACATCTCAGGCACTACTCTCTGCTGGTGATGAAGATCCCAACGCTGACTTCTCTGGGGCTCCGTTCGCTGCAAAAAATCAACGACGGCGGCGTGTACATCACCGAGAACAAGATGCTGTGCTACCACAACACTGTCAACTGGACGCGTATCTTTAGTGGCAGCTCCCGGCCACAGCGGCGACACAAGAACGACATCAAGGAGAACCGACCACTGGAGCAGTGCGGTGAGAGCAGGGTTCACACAGGCCCACCGAGTAACCAAGATGTTTCCCATCGGGCCCTTCAGATGACTGCATGCTAAATATGACTATGATCATGCATGTCCATTTGTTCTTATGTAGTCAAAGAGGGTCATGTCTGTGACACGCTGTGCTCCACTGATGGCTGCTGGGGTCCTGGACCAGACCAGTGTCTCAACTGTAACATGTACAGCAGAGGTGGCACTTGTGTCCCACAGTGCATGTTCCTCTCTGGGTCAGTCCAAAACCATTAACAACAGCTTTGAAGTGTATCTGCACCTCATGTGGCACCAGAAATGTGTCTGCCAGGGAATTAAACCAGGAAAGTTCACATGACAGCAAATTGCAACTACCACCCTTATCCTGGCTTTTGTTTGTATCTTCTCCATAGTATTGTTTCAGAAACGTTAATATAATGACTACATATGTTTAATTTAGTGAAAGACACACACGCCACAAACATAATCTTAAGTGTACTGTTCAAAAATAATAATAATAATCAAGTTATGTTTTCTTTGCATTGGTGGCTCAGTGCATTTCTATATGATCTGCAGTGTGTGCTAAATGGATTTCTTAATGTGTTTGCAGTAACATGCGTGAGTTTGCTGATCCACAAGGAGAGTGTATGCCATGCCACCCTGAATGTGAGGTCAGGGAAGGAATGCCCACCTGTACTGGCCCAGTATGTATTATTATTAAACACCAACAAATAAATACACTGTTTAGAATTACCCTTTAGGTTGAAGCCAACTTGCTTTGGTTTGAAACTCAGAGCACACCTGCGATACTGGTTAGTGCTAAAATGCAATCCAGGGGGGCACATTTAATATACTGTAAGAAACAAACCAGAACTTCAAGTTTTTACGAACATGGTTGCAAGGTGCTTTGCTGCCACCTAGTGACTAATAAAGACATAAAACAATTAAGACAAATTAAAAAAATATTAATTATATGTACACGGAAATATCTGTGATTCTTACTGTATGCCCACATTCACTGTTCTGCATGCCTGCTGCATTACTCTTTCTGACCTTCAGGGGGCAGATGAGTGTGTGGCATGTGCCAGGTTTAAGGACGGACCACATTGTGTCTCTTCATGTCCTGAGGGGCTGATGGGAGGAGAGGGAGTCATCTTCAAATATGCTAACAAACACAGCGTGTGTGAGCCCTGTCACCTCAACTGTACCACGGGGTAAGAGCAGGGGACAGAAACCACCTGACCGTTACATGTAGCAGGGAAGCATACTAATGTTAGTTGGAGATTCCTGTCAACATTGTAGAAAAATATGAACAGAACAATAATCGTTTAAGCAGATTTAGGGATTCAACGCATTTAGGTAGGTGGATGATTCTCTTCATTCTGTGTTAAGGTGTTCCGGTCCTGGTATTGGGGACTGTCTGGAAACTTCTAGATTATCCGGGTAAGCATCATGTTTCCACAGTTAACACATTAAAGGGGAAGCCTACTGTGGCTGCTAGTCAGAGTCCATCACGTACCACACTCATACGTGGGGACCTCAGGGAGGTGTTTGCATGTGAACCTGTAAACCTGTAAAATAGATACAGCAGATTGATAAATGCATCAATATTGCGCTGGTGTGCATGATTACAACATGCAAAACGAAAGGTTTTTAATTATTTACTGACATGTTTTCCAACATTAGGTTTCTAGATAGTTTAAAAGGCATCTGATACATTCTATTCTGAAATTCCTTCTGTGTCTCTATCCAGGCAAACAACTGCAGGCATTGTACTCGGGGTGATTGCAGTTCTATTTTTTGGATGCTCCATCTTTATCCTGACTGTTCTATACCGCCGAGGTCTCGCTATCCGTCGGAAACGCGCTATGAGGAGATACATGGAGAGTGGAGAGGTCCGTCACTTGCCGTGTAGCTTTACCTCCATTATCCTGTTGTTATGAAAATTGGCTTTGTGCTTACGTGAATACGTGCAACCCTTCTCTGCTATAGAGCTTCGATCCACTGGACTCTGGTGAGAAAGGGGCCAAAGTTCAGCCTCGCATCCTGAAACCTGTGGAGCTTCGTAAGGTGAAGCTGCTGGGGAACGGTGTGTTTGGATCCGTCAACAAGGTACAGCAGTGACATCATCATCAGTGGCCCGCAAAGCCCTTTAAAAAGTGACCAATTTAACAGTAACAGTACTGGTAGGCCTTGAAAGAAATGACATGTTCTCTTTTCCACAGGGCTTTTGGATGCCTGAGGGAGACACGGTGAAGCTTCCCGTGGCTATAAAGACTATTCATGATCGCACTGGCCGGCAGACTTTCCATGAGGTTACAGATGTAAGCCAACACAAAGCGCTAGCTCGATTCTCAAATGTGATATATAGTATTTTTCATGGCTTTCTCTGCCGACCCTATTAAATTTAGTATTGATTACTGCAGCAAATGTTGGCGATGGGGAGCTTGGACCATGCAAATGTTGTGAGGATCCTGGGTATCTGTCCTGGAAGCAGTCTGCAACTGGTTACCCAACTCAGCAGCCAGGGCTCCGTGTTGGAACATATAAGGAACCACAAAAACAACCTTGGCCCTCAGAGGCTGCTCAACTGGTGTGCCCAGATTGCAAGGGTAAAATGAAACAGTACACGATGAAGTACATTGCATGTGATGTTTTGTGTGGTATCCTGAGTAAGCAGAACCTGTTTTTACATACACGCTTTGCTTTTCTGGTCAGGGTATGTACTACCTGGAAGAACATAGGATGGTCCACAGGAACCTTGCTGCGAGAAATGTGTTGTTGAAGAATGACTTCATGGTCCAAATCTCAGACTATGGCATTGCCGACCTGCTTTATCCCGATGAAAAGAAATACTTTTACAACGAAGTCAAGGTTTGTAGTCTTTAAACCCATGACACATGCAAGGTTATTTAAAGGGCAAACCGACACTAATTCACCTATGGCTGGAAATGTTCAACCATGTCTAGCTTACAGCTGCTGGCATGAATACTTGTTTTGGCACTAATGATTAGGATGTGGCCATAAATAATAATACGATGAACGTTTCAGTCCATAAACTTTAGCGTTAACCTTCAGGAGAAGCTTAAAGGTTAAATCAACCTATAAACAAGCTATTTCTGCTATAAGGACAATTATTTTTAAATGTGTCAGTATTTTGTTTGCTTATATTTATGAATCTCTAATGTTGACAAAGTTTAATTCAAATATTTCTTTCATAAATGAATTTCTTATTTTCTTTTTTTATTTTCTTTTATTTATTTCAGACACCAATCAAGTGGATGGCACTGGAGAGCATATTGTTTCGCAAATACACACATCAGAGTGATGTGTGGAGTTATGGTTAGTTCTCTGCAAATTATAAAACATACTATGTCTTTTACATTGTGTGTATTTTCATGAAATGCACATACCTTACCCATGTGTCTCAAATTATTTTACCCCCAATCCTCTAGGTGTAACCATATGGGAAATGATGTCTTATGGGGCAGAGCCATACGCAACAATGCGCCCACAGGAAGTTCCTGATTTGCTGGAGAAGGGCGAGCGTCTGTCCCAGCCTCAAATCTGCACTATAGACGTCTATATGGTGATGGTCAAATGTACGTTCCCCCCCTCGCTCCTTTAACTACATCTGTTGTGAACTCCTTTCGGATTGCACCATTCAAATAGCCCCAAATGCCTAGAAAACTGATTGTTCTTATTCTTTTTTCAGGCTGGATGATTGATGAAAATGTCCGTCCAACGTTTAAAGAGCTTGCCAATGAGTTTAAAAGAATGGCCAGAGACCCATCTCGCTACCTTGTGATCAAAGTAAGGCAGCCCTCGTCAGCATCATTATTCTTCATAGCAAAATACAATGGAGTATATTGATTACCGGAAGCAACAGTCACACTGAGAAACCAATCACACTAGTTGAACTGTTTCTTCCGTCCAATTGAAAAAAACTAAACTTGTAAGTGGAGATAAACTTTAGGGTCTACCTGGTAAGCTTTTATGGGCTTCCTCCTCTATGCAGGCTGCATTCTAGGTAAGATAATATAATAATTAACCTGCGCTAGCATGTGTTTTTGCTAAGTGCACATGCTATTTTTACACGTTGTACACATTGTAGTAAAGTCTTGTCATTTGTCAGCACATTAGATATGGCAGCCAAGGCATTTATGGCTACATTATGTGTGTCAACCAGGAGGACTGCAGTCCACAGGAGTCTGGCCCAGATGATCACCACCAGCGGAGCATAGACCTGGATGAGCTCAATAATGAACTGGAGGACCAGGATGTAGAATGGGTGGAAGACGGCTCCATGGTTGCACTGCCATCCTACCTGTCTCAGTCCAGGAGCCTTTCTCGCCTCTCCAGGCTGGACAGTCACAGAGTACGGGCTCCAGCCTAGTGTATCTGTCATCGTCACTTCCTGGATAACCCATTGCGCGGGTCTGTGTTTAGTCATAACATCATCTTTTCTGCCTTTTTGTCTGAAGGTGGTCCTGACATCATCGAGTATTGCTGGATATCTGCCCATGAATGCAGGTGGCGACAACCCAGGACAGGTGAGACATACAAGTTACAGTTTTAGATACCTGTGGGATTACAGGGTTCAGGGTTGATTGTGTAGAAAACGTGATTATACACACAAACGCAGTTGTTGTTACTTACACAGTGCTTATTCTGGTGCGTTTACCTTCAGATTATGTGGCTGTCACGGTCCCGACTAAACTCTGCAAGGACGACGTCTGAGAGCTCAGAGGGCCGCGGCACAATAGTGGACCTGGAGATGAATGAAGACTTCTCCTTTGTAGGTAGTTTGAGGAGGAAACGTCATCGGGAAGACAGTGCCTACATGTCTCAGAGAGACAGCATGTCTGGTGGGCCATCAGAAGCCCCATCTCCGTACACCGAGGAGGAAGATCAAAATGGATATGTACTTCCTGGAGACAGCTCAGAGAGAGGTAATGCCATACGTCAACATGGACAACATATAACATTTTTAAATGGCCCCTGCAGACATAAGGGTAGACACTGGTGGTGTCAATAAAATGGCCTTGTGCTTTGATGTAATAATTTAAATATTTAAAACATTTTAAAATGCTAGTTATATTGCTGTATCCCACATGGAAGGTAGAACAGAACTAGTGATTAGCACATTCAATAGCAAAGCAACATCTATAATTTATTTATATTTATATTAAAAGGGAAATAATATTTTTCTGAGGTGGTTGAAGCCAGCACTCTAGTACGGTACTTCCCCTACAGCTTCCATAGGCTCACGGTGTTTGCTAACTACACTGCACAGTGTTTGCTAACTACACTACAGTGTTTGCTACCTACACTACACAGTGTATGCTACCTACATTACACAGTGTTTGCTACCTACACTACACAGTGT
>JAODLL010057421.1:0-18405 GCA_026546735.1 Forbesichthys agassizii | reverse complement strand
CCCCCCCCCCCCCCCCCCCCCCCCCCCCCCCCCCCCCCCCCCCCCCCCCCCCCCCCCCCCCCCCGCCATTATCCACCCATTTTTATGCTGAGGGGTATAAAACCAACTGGACAAAGAGGAATGAAAGTAAAAACTCTTATATGGGGACATTCCTACATGTAGGAACACGTCTTCTCTATTTGCCCATGTACTGTATTTCCTTATTGGCCAAAAACACATGGCTCTAATACTTTGAATTCTGTGCACCCCCCACTCTGAATGTTCTCCTCATAACTCCTTGCAGTCTGGGAGAGTGCCTGCAGGAGTGGCCGCCAACACAAACAGGTATTTCAAAGCAGCAGAGTTTGCGTGGCTTCTAGTCCATCACACCAAAATTGGGAGAAACAGCTTCACAATCACTCCTCCCTTCGCTGTGTATTGGTTTATCTCTCTCTCTCTCTCTCTCTCTCTCTCTCTCTCTCTCTCTCTCTCTCTCTCTCTCTCTCTCTCTCTCTCTCTCTTCGCCCCTACCTCCCCACTAGGTTTTCCGTAATCTTCCCTTTTAAAGCACGTTGACTGCTGAGGAAAAGCATGTCTGAGACAGAGAAGCCAAGGCCGACAGAGCCAGCTCCCAGCCAATGTCCTTTTGATTCACAGTTTGATTCAGCCTTGTTATTCACTTCATATAGCGCCTAGGAATGCAATAGCAAGTGCAGCACGGTTCTGCATCCTAAACGTCAACCGGCAGCCATACGTTTTAACTCCGCATGGACCCAAACAGCATGGCTTTATCAGTGGTGCCTCAAAAGACTTGCACCACTAGACCTATTCCATGAATACATTGTGTCAACGTACTCAGTAGTAAACAATAATGAACGCAAACAAAGAAACGTGCTGTTCAAATGAACTTATACCTTTCTCCTTTAAATCTGTTACGTTTGGCTACATTATTCAATGTCAAATTGGATCATCTTGGATGGTCGTGTGGAGCTGAATAAATAAGACATTTTATAACAGAGTGGGCAATAAAGTAGCGTACAGTCTCGCACTTTACGACTAATGTAAGTAAGAAATATGTATACTATATTCTTATGAGACATGATCACCAAAACTCTTACAGATGATGTCACGTGACAGGTCCAAAGTTTAAATGTTGTGTTGTGTAATGTATGTAGTCAAAATAAAATAAAAAGCCATGGTTTAATTGAGATTATTCATTCATTCATTCATTCATCAGCTATTTATCTTAACGTGGCTCTATTCTGGCACAGCGTGTTTCTGTCAACCTGTCTTTTGTCCTACCAAAGTTATGTCATTCCTGACGCCGGCGTAAACAATTTACAGTAAGCACCCTGTCAGTGTGTAAGACAGGGCCCATTCACTCCTTAAAAGGAGGCTAGATTGGCTCATGTACCTGTCCGTCTATGGTACATCTCTGCTTCCCTCTGATGTCATGCTGCTAAAACGCACAGCTGAGATCTGATTGGTTTGTTGTAACATGAGTGTATTGAGTGAGTTGTGTATCTGTCTGGGTCTTCTTTTAGGTAGGTGGGGGGGAGAAGAGACATTTTAAAAAGACATTTAAGGGCATATTGCCACACCACTAAGTGCTGCCAGCGCTGACAATATAAGCCAACTTGACTGTGGCCAGTACCCCTGTACTGGGGGATATCAACAATACATTTGCATGATTTACTGTAAATGAGGACATGACAATGGTACAGAGATGGGAACAAAATAATGTTTTCTCATCAAATTGTCCTGAGTAGTACGGCCCAGCTATATTCTACATGTATTAACAAATTGTGTGAGATTACAGTGTTGATGAGACGTGCCACTACGTTTGGGACAGGAAAAGGCACCCTCGTTGACGGTGATCTCGGAATATCATTGAGACTGTCAGCAGCTATGACTCACTCCATCAATAGCATCGTACACAATCTTTCTGTTAGGACGCTTTCAGTGGGTATGAATGAGCGAGGACAACTAGGCTTCCATAATCCTTTAGAACATCATTGCTGTATTGCGGTGATATCATGCACAATGCCATTAAGTGTTAATACTGTATATAGAAATGAATAATACAACATCGTCTTTGATAATATAATCATTGATTATGTAAAATCATATCATGATTATAATTAACCCAAAGTTAATATATTTAGATTTGCATTTCAATTAGACATGTGACATTGATTTGAATTTCGTAATAGCAGTGTATAGTCTAAAAAAATGTATGCCTGGTGTATGCATGAAATGGGAGGTTGCCAGTCACAGAACACAGACAAGGTTTACGTCAGGTGTCATAGTACACCAGGTTTATGCCAGATGTCAATACAAAACATAACCCACAGCCTCCTCTACCGATTACATTCCATACAACTATTTCTGATGAGGGAAATTCGCAACAGTTCTTTCTCACTGCTTATAACATAACAGTTCTGAATCCTACCTTGCTCTTGACCTCGGCAGAAAGTCCAAATGCTGGGCCGCATCTGAAATGTTGTGACATGACGCTCTGTGACTATTTACAATAGTGGAAGGGAATAAAAAAATAGAGATGCAGCTTACACCTCAAAACACTGCGCTGGTATGAACCGTTATTTCTGTAAACCTAAACAATCCGCGTGTGTTGCAGCAAGCAGGGTAATACAAAGTGTGACTTCTGTTCGTCCTGGTGAGGCTTTGGGACAACTTTCCAACACTTTTCTCAATCTTTTTTAAATGCTTCTCATCTGCGCTGCCCCCGTATGCGGCGTGATTGGCTACGGCCAGCGTCCAATCGCTACGTTGCCTCCTCGTCGGGGTGATGTCACCACTCTAGCATTAGATTTGATCTGTGTCAGTTTTTCCACCAGCGACTCAGCGATGCTGTTCCTTTGTATGTTATCGTGCCTATCGTGACGTTATGTCATTATTTTTATGTTGAAGTTAATTTTAATTGAGAATTACCTTCATATCAGACGCATTTAGATGCTGGAAAAAACACACTCCATAAAATTATTGAAATGCTGAAACGAAAACCTTCTATCCTAACAGTGACCAAAATAATGTTGAATATATAAGTTAGAAGTTAGAATGTTACAGTTTTCTGTAGACAGGCTTATACACAACAGAATACTGAATTACGAGTAAAGCAAACATTAGGCAATTCCATTGTGTTTATTGCACATTTAATTTTGCAGTTTTAAGTTCAATCAGTGCATACTGGCATCCAGATAGCCTCGCCAGACGATCCAAGACAGATATCTGGTCTGTCAGGTTAATCCAGATAGTGTATACAGTGTAAAATGGGATCTCGTTTTTATGATGCAGTGGTAAAGCTAGCAACTTTAATTAGTATTAAATGGGGTGGTGGAGATATACTGTAGAAGCTTTAATAGGCTGTATTACGCTTAATACCCGTATGTTTTTAGCCAGGGATACATCACCATTTCCTTACTTCCTAATAATATAATTTCTTAAATGATGCATGTTTTTTTTACAGTTTATTTTGCTTACATGCTACACTTTTATAAAACACACAGTTAGTGAAACCTTCCACTTGAGGAGCAAAACCACAGCCCAGGTCTGCACAACTATAAGCACATTCTCAGACTCACACTTCTTGCAAAACACCACATAGTGATTTGCAAACTACTAAACACGCAAAATCTACATTAGACACAGACTTCTAGCACAAAGTCACTTCTTTACGATTTCAAAGCACTGCCTTCCAAAATACCACACATATGAACCAATTGATCAAACAAGGCCATCAGGTGGACAAACATGTAGGTGCTTACTGTAACTCTAAATGTATCAATCAGTCAGAAGCACTATGAAAAGGCAACTGGTGAGTTTACCTTCTGCAACATAACTGGGAGGTAACATTGTACAGTATACTGTAAGATAAGGAAAAACATAACTGGCCACAGATCTACAGTATTTAGAATGTCCCAGGCCAACATGGTGGTACTATAACAATGTTGCATCCTGCAGAATGGGGCCCTCCACCACCATGCTAACATAGGTCCTTACAACTTACAGTGCAAGATGTGAATACAGTAGTGGGCCACCACATACTCCTAATGTCAGGATACCCTTCAATCAAGCCATGGAGAAGGTGTGTGACCAAACTGATGCCGGGTCTATGCAAGGAAAGATGTTCCTCACTCTCTTGTGAGAGAGGACATAGCCTGTGATTTGAACGAAATGCTAAGGCCAGATCTTGGCAAATAAATTATGCTTTGGGTTTTTATTTTTACTGTAATTTATTATTTCTTCCAAATATTTTTTGTACAGTGTACTATATTATATTTTCAGTAGTATATATTCAGTACTACAGGTAAATGTAACCTTTGGAAATGCATTGACGTACTGTATTGTCTGATTTTACATTGTGGTGAGGAATATAATTGTGCAGTACTGGTGTATTTAATTTGATCAACATGTACTTTACCAATATCTCTGAAAAAATCTAACCTACACTTTACAGTATCATTAGAAAATGATACATGTTAATAGTGTTTTAGATTGAGCACAGCAGTCTCTAAGTGGTCAAAACAGAACCTGATCATATTAACCATGTGTGTACGGTGACAAAGTTAGGTTTTTACAAATGACTGTGTAGTTTTGAATGAAGTGTTTCATTTTGCACAAGATCTGAGGTGTTCTGCTACTTGTGTGTATGGGTGTGTGAATTGTGTGTAGTGTTTTGACAAAAGTAGCCCTGTTTTCAAAATCGTGTTTAAGCAATTGACAAAAACAGTAAAACACATACATTTTAACATATAATGTTAATGTTAATAATGTTAATATTAAATTAACATTGTTTTAAATGGAATGTGAATAAGTATGAGCAATACTCCTTGGAAAATATAATCGTCTTGTTTGTTTTCCCACCATCACACAATAATTTATCTATTATAATACATAACGACACAGTATAGTGGGACTGGCTCCAGAACATCATGTCTGACCTACGTGTCACTGTGGTTGGAGGCTCTGTCAGGAAGGCCTGATCATCACATCACTAGCAGAACAATGATGTGGCTTTCCAATTTTACTCCACTGGGCTGTTCCCCTCGTTCCCCCTCCGTCCACAGATGACAAGGAAAGGAATTCATGGAATCATGGAGTGGAACACCAAGGCAGAATTCAAACCCACCTGCCGTGTTCTCTCTTGCTTTCCCTTTCTGTGTGTGTGTGTGTGAGAGAGAGAGAGAGAGAGAGAGAGAGAGAGAGAGAGAGAGAGAGAGAGAGAGAGAGAGAGAGAGAGAGAGAGCGGACACATGTCGAGAACATTCAGAGGAAACTGGGTTAGAGGGGACAAGGATCATAGTTGTGTTGGTGAAGGACTACTGCTGATAAAAGGAATGTACACTAGCTGTTACCAGGAGCCGTTTAAAGCCATTGTTTAAACAGAGCTGAAAATAATATCATAATATAGCAGTTGCAGACTGACACAACAACACTGGAAGTTTTGTCATTATACATTCGTCCACAACGCAGATACTTTTAAAAGGCAGAACAACAAACAGTTCACATGTTAATACATATTTTTATTGAGAGGTGTGAATGCATTGTAATTTCCTTGTTTGCAGGACACATTTGTAATTGATATATCTATGTTAACAGTTCCTAACAAATGTTACACATTTGTTAAGAACTAGAAACAACTTTAAAACATGTAAATATGTTTTTACTGTAAAAGATATTTGTATTAAATAGGATACATATTTATAACATCAAAACAAATAAATATAGGCCATACTGTAATAATATAAGGAGCAAATATAGGTTATGCTGGGTTAAATCCAAATTCGCTCAAGTCGAAATAGGCCCAATACTGTACAGGTGTCAAATAACCTTATAGTGACAAAGCTGTAGTACAATCCTTACATTCAATTAACTCACTCAAACCACCTGAAGTTCATTAGAAAAGACTTGCTACAGGGTAAATATTTAACACTGTGTGGCTCTGAATAAACATGAAGCACTTTAATATTGTGCAATTTACACAAAAATACCCAGTAGGGGGGATTTATCATGCACGCACACACACACAGTTACGAATAACACCAAGCATGGGTCATATAAACAGTTCACAGAGAGAAGAGCGACATGCAAGGAATTCAGGCGCTTTATTTGGGCATGATGGGAACAGATCTTAACTAGCCGCCGGGGACAGCGGTTGAGATGCAATGGCTGGTGAAAGGGGAGCCTCTTTAGATCCGATCATTGTTGTACTGTGGACGAGAGTGCTTGTGTTGGCTCCTCTATGTGTTATTATGTGTATATCATGGATGATGTTATGTTAGCAAAGGGTAGCAACAAAGCTAACAAGGAGCGAATTAATGAATGAGCCTTTTACGTCACAGAAGAGACAAATAATTGTTTGATGATGGGATGTTTATTTAAACGTTTAATTTCTGAAGATATTTCACATGGCTGCTGGCCATGTGAAATATCATGTTTGGACGAGACATCGAAGCTAAAATATATTCTTTTATTTTTTTACAGTGTCTTTTTTACAGTTTCTTTACGTTTTTTGAGAAGAAACAGTAATATTTCAGAGACTGGTCCACAGATGACATGCAGAGCTCAGGGTAAAATATCGTTTCTGAGAGGGGGGGTCAGGTGTGGACTGAGGAGGACACATTTTGAATCATAATATTTGACCAAACACAACCAGGGCATGAGTGACTGCTAAAGATCAAGAGGGTGGGGTTGTGGAGAGAGAGAGAGAGTGAAAAAAGCTTTTTCACAATCTCAGAGGGACATTTCAGGAGCTCCTGCAAGCCTGTCCCTCCCTCCCTCTCACATTCTCCGTACTCTCATCCAGTCTGTCTGGCTATTTATGGTAGAAGGTCTATATTCCACCGTCACTGCAGCAGAGAAGAATTCAGCAGGCTGGGGTAATTGTCATCATATTTCCAACTCCGGTTAATGCAGCTAACTGTCTGTTGTGTCATTACTTTAAGCATACATGTTATTGAGTGGTACGCACAGGAACATGATAATAATACACCATACATGTTTTTATTTAGTGAGGTTTGATTGTCTGCTATCTTTAGTCCATGTTGTTTTGCTGAGAGCTTAGAAAGCCATATTTCTTTGGAACAATTTAGCAACAGCAACTTTTGTTCTCCCCTGAGTCCTGTGCTGTGGGTGCTTGTTTTTTCAGACACAAAACGTAATGCTGAAGTTTCAGCTACTCGTGAAATCTTCTCGGTTTAGAATGGAATGTCATTTTTGTACATATTTTTGCTTCCATGGTCTGGGAAATGTCTGCTTAACAGAATTCCTCCTGAAATAGCCATCCCCTTATAACCTAAACCTAGTTATTATTTCATATAACAACATCTTACTCAATATAAAACTGTCTCTGGTATGGGGGCTATGAGCTAACAATGGGCTAACTTGAAACTATGTTGTACAGATAGCCTGGTCTTTTCTTCACACAGACAATCCATTGCAAAAAGGTTTGTTGATAAAAATGACACACCTATGTGTGCAGAATAACCCTTTATTGTGTGCGCGTATTATAGGCTAACATTTTTCTTCACATACAGGACGTGTAGCCCATGTGACGGTCGTCTTGTGGCCTATGAGTGAAGGCTGTGTAGTGTAACCCTGATTGTGTACTGCAGCAGCAGAGGTGCTGCTTATTGAGTCAGCTACAGTATGTGACCATGTTTGGTAAAGCACTCCAGACAAGACTCTGACCCGGCCGTTTGTCCTGCTAGTGCATACACACGCTCACAACGCTGGATTCAATCAGGGCCCAACAGTGGCTCAGAACCCCCCCCCTCATTCCCTTCTTCCAATTTCCTTACTTCATCACCTAATTTTTCCATCCCCATTTCATCCATACCGCCACCTTACCCTTTCATCCCCCCCATCTCTCCCATTCATTTAGCTACTTCTCTCCATCACTCTGCTCTGGCCATTCCTCTCTTCACGTAAACTGCTTCATAGGGTGGTGCCAACTCACAGTAGCTGGTCTTGGCTGGCAGAATAAGTAATGCCTCGTGACCACCCATATCCACAGCATGCTGTAGACAAGTACACTGCTGTCCGGTGCCGAGCGCACAGTCATGACAGCTCTATAGGAAGACCTGAAATAAATTGCATTGTCAAATTGAAAAGTTTAAAAAAGAAAAAGCAAAGCATCCTTTTTCTCCTACAAGTCTTCAACTTTATTGAAGCACAAATAAGTCCCGACTCTTAGCTCTATAATTACATGATCATTTGTAGTGGTCATTGTAGTACAACAATCTGAATCACATGGAAACGCTGAGGCAGAGCCTTAAGGCCTGCAGTGTTCGCTGCTTCACATTAAAACCTCCACAATATGACAAAAGCAACAAGAAATTGCAGTGTTACAATGAGAAATGAAAAGATACTAGAAGATAAGAAAAGAAAAAGAAAATTCACTGGCAATTGTCCAAATGTTGTCCCAGAGGATTTGTTAATAACCATAATCATATAATTTACCATCATATAACCATGGTATATTACACTTCCTTAAATATCTATTAAAATCTAGTCCCATTTCAATTCAATGTGCATCTTTAAAGATCAAATAGGTGCTATATTCATTAAGTTCATGAAGAGAAGGCTGAACAAAAAATTCATGATTAAACATAATGCAAAAGAATGCCTCAATATCCAAATAATGTACCATTTAGAGACTTGAGAAGTATTGTGGTATGTACAGTCACATTACCAACTCATTAATACAACTGATATAAGTATATTGGTTCAGACAATGGGTTCATTATTTTTGTTTACACCTGCTCACATCTCTCAAGACTCCGGGGTGTTCTGGTGATTCGTACCAAGCCTCTGAAAATAGTTTTGTTGGCGTCCACAAAGGCAACATGGTTGTTCAGTCCTGATAATACGTATAATACAGGGTTCAGCCATGCAGCAGCAGACGAACAGATCACCTCTTTTGTATTTTTTTCCAAACTTTAATTATCCCAAAATTATTTTTTAAATACATTCTGCATGGATACCATATTAGTCCAGTAAAACGATTGCCCGTTACTGGTACACACAACATATATCCCAAATTATGTCATTTTAAAATTGAGTAAGCCAGTTATGTACCAGAGAGTAACCCCCATCTTAACTCAAGGCATCCAAAGGTGCATAAAAACACTACTACAAAATGCATTTTACTTTTACTAGTCAGCCAGTTTTAAGGAAACATAATAAAAATTAAATAAAAACAACCTACATTGTAGTTAAAGGTTAACCTGTTGTAGTTTCTTGACTAAACACAATTACAATTTTGTAATTATTCACAGCTTTAATCTTTTTAGTGGCCTGGGCAATGTGAAATGTTGCCAACGATAATAGGCTAATATATCAAATATACAGCATCTATTTTGTTTTGCCGCCTTATCAGCTTTAACACATTCAGCTCATCATAGAGCCCCTCTCAACATTCACAGGAGAGCGAAAAATAAACAAAGGCTCCAAAGAGGGACTATCTTTGGATTATAATACTCGGTCGGATAATTCATTGTGCAGGCAGGATACAAAAATATATATACACATATTGTATACATACAATAAATAATATAGACAGTGATTACCCTTGCAGGAGAAATCAAAGAAGACAAGAATCACTTGATGTTTACATTACAATCTCTATGTGACTGTATCCCAGCCTCTCCATGGGTGTCTTTCCTGTGTGACGTCGAGCAGATATGCGGTCAAAGGGTTATTGCTCCTTAAAACATCAACCTCCTGACACCCTCCAGCCCACTAGTGGCTAGAAGATAAACACAGGGAGAGAGGCAACAGTCCCCAAAACATAACTAGTACTCTACATGGGTACTTACTCGCCCCTAAAGAATTACAGAACCAAATATGGATCCGATTTGAATTATTTCAATATAATTAAAACTATGTTAATGTTATTCCCATCATCACAACAACAAAACCCACTAACAGCTATATGATACTTTCAGGTATAATATCAGACATAGGGACACAGGTCCCCCTCTGCTACTTAGCCAGGTAGCCTGTATCTCCATAAGACACGTCACACACACACACATGGACATGCATACAATACATAAACAGAACATTTCTGAGAATTGTTGCAAGAGGAAGGACAAAAATTGGAGGTCTGGCTTAAAATGTTCAGAACGATCCGTTTAAATGACAGGGGCATTCCGATATTGGTTATCTATCCATTCTATTATATATGTACATAATCAAAATAATCAATCTTGGCATGCTTCTTCACACACAATTAATTACATAAACAAGCAGGTTCTCCCCGTCGTGTTATTTTACAGCAGGATCAAGATAACGTCGAGAGTCATCCTTTCAGATTGTTACATCACATACTGTAGGTTTGTTTATCTGCACACAGTCACTTTATGCATCACAATTTCTCATTCCTATGTCAGAAGGAAAAGCACCAGTGTGCACGTACTGTACGAACGTGCACATCGTCAACTGGCCTCCTCCGCTGTCCCCAGCGGAGAAGCGGTACCTGTCCAACTCCAAATCTGGTGCTCACAGTTCACTGAGAAGAGGAGGAGATACTGTAATACGCAAGAATAAAAGCTTCCCTGGCAGTTCTCTCTTCAGGAAGACACACTAGACACAGTGTTGTGAGTTAACAGTAGCGCTGTTTGACTGCATTGGCTAGAGGCTGTCAACAAACATGCTCCCCCCCCCCCCACCTCCCTCGTTCATACAGAACCAGCTAGAACAAAGCGGATACCGTTTCGAATAGGCTAAAATCCCTCGTTATGAGTAAAAACATAAAACATTTGATTAGTCTCGTCACGGAGGGATCAGTTGAGTCTTTATAGGCAGGGAGCGAGGTAGAACTGAACCAAAATATCAAGCTGGATTAGAGTCAAATCACATCCAGTGAGGCAGAGGGTTGTGATAGATGTGTATACAACCAACATTTGCTATGTAAATAAATGCTGACTTGACTTCAGCCCATTCATGACCTAGAACGTATTTTCTCTGACCAAAAGTGTAAAGAACAGTAACCTACTCTACTCCAATGTTCATAATAATGCTAGCCACCGATAGGTAATAGCTGAAAAAATTAGATTTGATCTGGGTGTATATGTAATAAAGGACAGTTGTTCCCAACAACCTGTCTTGGGTTTGATTAAATTTGATAAAGATTGAAAAATAATCTTCAACTTGACTTTTCATCTAGTAGTTTAAATTATAAAACCAGAATAGGGGACATTTTTTGTGTGTAATGTACGTTTTATGCTACAACATGTCTCTAAACTGTTCACAGCACAGAAGCGAGGGCGGTTAGGAGTAGCGCCGCTGGCCTGGGAGACGAGGCTGCGTAATGGCAGTCTGACAGATGAACGGGACACAGTGGTGGTGACACCCCTGCTGGACGGACAGCTCCAGCCTTGAGCAGAGCACGGTAGGTCTCATCCAGTGACTAGCTGCAGGCTGCAGCTGTGGAGCGTAGCTCCATCAACGTCACCGCCTCTTCTCTGCACGCTACAGTACTTACAGTGCCGAACGGGGATTTATTACACTTACGTTTAAAAAGGAGAGATTAGGAGGGTCTTGCCTGGTACCGTTTGTCTCAAGAAGACCACAGCAGGCAGCGTGTAACGTACCTACACAAGAGGCATTGCGGTGTCCCCTCCTGCTTGCCTGTGAGTTCTGGCAAACTGGCCAGTTAAAGACAGAAGCCTTATATACTGTGTGTAACACATACATACACATATATATTTACACACACACACACACACACATACATATATACACACACATATACATACACATATACATACACACATATACATATATACATACACATATATACATACATATATATATATACATACATATATACACATATATATATATACATATATATACATACATACATATATATACATACATATACATACATATACATACATACATACATATATATACACACACACACACACACACACATCTGTGTGTGTGTGTATGCACACAAACACACAAACTAATATATGCACACACACACACAATATAAAAGGCTTCCAGCAGATCAGGGACAACAGAGAGCAAGAGGGGGTGACAGAAATAATTAGTTTCTTACATTACAATTATTGCTTCCCTGCCTGAAGCAGGCACTTCAGACGGCTGTGCTTTGGCTGAAGTCAACGCAACAGGGAGCGAGGAACAGGTGGGGAAGATGCAGTGAGAGAATGAGCGCACGGGTTATGGCGCAGGAGAGGGGGAGAGAGAGAGGGGGGGGGGGAGAGAGAGAGACACAGACAGACAGACAGACATCGAGTCAAAAGTGTGCTTGTCAGCTCTACCTCCAACCAAAGTCAATACAACAGGCTTCCAGTCAGCCAATAAAAACGCTGAGATTGGTGTGTCAACGAACAAAAGAGCCGCCCTGCCCCCCCCCTCCAAGTTCGGGGCTAGATGAGACACACCCCTGTCCGACAGCCAGACAGGGCGGTGGAAGGTGTACAGTACAGTGTGCAGGTCGCATTGGGAAAGACACACAGGCTGTAGTGGAAGGCTTGTGTGCACGGTATAAACCTCTTGTGTTCCAGCCTCTCTTTCTCCTCACGTCTGTGCCTTCACAGGGGGAGGGGGGGGGGGGGGTGACCCGGGCCCTCTATTCTGTGTGGTTGTCCACGTTGTTCTGCTTGCTTGGGAGAGAGGCGGCCCTGCGGCCCACCGCCCCGCTCAGGACCTTGTAGCAGCCCCGGGCGATCTTGTACATCCAGATGGTGTTGAGCACGTCCAGGGCGATGCAGGACGTGATCCAGGCCACCTGGGCACCCGGGCCCAGGCGCTCGAAGGCCAACGTGCCGAAGGTGGCGAAGACGCTGTGCCAGTACGGCGGCATGACGGCGATGCGCACCAGGAAGAAGACCACCGCCATGGCAACGCCGTTTAACACCACCTTCTGGTCTGAGCGAGGGTACTTCAACGCCTCGAAGAACCACCTGGCGGGATGGGGGAGAGGCGGTTAGGGGGAGAGGCGGGGCTTGGGAGAGGCTCGCCCACCATTGGGACACACTGGTGAACGTGACGTACCTTTGGTTCACGAAGGGCGTGGACAGCTCTGAAATGAGACGGAAGTTGGCGAAGTAAGGGAGCACACCACGCGTCTGCAACAACACACATGTAAAAAGATGTACACCTGGATAATGATTATTATCATCATCATCATCATCATCGTCATCATCGTTGCCTTTTATTGTAAAACTATGAATGTGCTACCAAAGAAATGAGCGAGACAAATGCGGTATCGCTCTACTGGGGAAAAGCATTTGTTTTTATGCCTGCATAAAAGACAGCCATGAGATTGTGTTGCCTTCCCATGCTCGGGGATTTGGTCCACAGATCCAGTTTGTACACAGTTTAACTATTTGAGGAATGGTAAACCTACCAGCACATAGCCATAAGCATAGAGCGCCGCCAGGTGGTGACAGACGAAAAAGCTGTCGCCCATAGTGCTCCAGTTACAAGCTAGCAGCACAAGGTCTGGAGGAGGAAAACAGGAAAAGATGCCCAGAGAGGGACACCACGTTAGTTTGAGGACGTTTATATACACAGGGTTGGATTATGGGTGATTTTTGTTAACAGGGATTAACGCACCATAGAGTAGGTAACCACAGGTTATGGCTACGTTCAGTTTGACAAGGCTGGGATCTCCCCTGTGGAAACAACAGCACAGTGTTACGAGCGTGTAAACACAGCTGCAACACCCGGCTATTGCTCAAGGTAAACAATGAGAGGGAATGTCACCAACCACCCCGAAAGGAAAAACTAATATATACACGCACACACACACTGTATATTATATAAATAACAATAATAATTAAACATACAACACAATGCTACACATTGTTCCTCGGATTAATATTATTTTTGGAACCACAGTGCTATAGATCAACTTAAAGATCATGTAACACTGCCTTACAATCATAAACATGTTCTCTATAGTCAGCAAGTTAATACCTAAAAAAGGTACCGGTGCAGAGGTTGACAAAGACACGGATGTACGACATGTGGAGTTTCTGTTGACCGTGTTCTGTGGGCAGTCCTCCTCTATTTATTCAGACATTTCCTCTAATTTTTAACAGCTCTTGAAGTGTGTACACATGGATGAGACAATATGACGAACATTTCTATTCATAAAACGCTGAAAAGGCCCGTGGCCCAGCAGATGATGCCCTTGTGGACCACATCTGCTAAACGACTGCAGCCAAAATGACAAAGGCGGCGTCCGCTTCAACAGGCATGCGACACGGGTGTCAGTTACTCATCTTATGACAACAAAGCTGGACCAGAGGTTGACTGTGTAACCGTATACGATCAGCATACACATAAACACACGTGCTCACACAAAGGGGCTCACTTTACCCCCTGGCTGACACTGTGGCTCTCTGGCATGCATCGCTTGCCAGGTCAGAGAAACCGTACACAAAGATATATCATGATCTACAAGATGATTTTGGGCATAGGCAGTATTGGGAGTTACAGTCAGGCCAAATCTGTGACAGTGACTGATCACCACTATTAGTGTGAAAGGCTTTTTTAATATCACAAGAGCTTTAAGTGTATGAAGTACTTTGTACTTGATCTAGGCTTCATGGCTGGTTAGGTGTTTTGTTTCATCGTCCCATGCCACATATCTAATGTAATGCCCGTTTCATAAGACACTGCTCCATTTCTTATGTGCTCGTCACACGTATCAGCTAACCATTGCGCTTGAAGAGCCGTAAGGCTGAGTCACACTCAGTGTAAAAGTGGACTGCACAGAAACAAAGACAAATGTAAGGCTGAGGTCAGAGAGTCCAAAGGCTCACTGATTAGCACCACATCCCTCTCTGTAAACATATGGTTCACCACTGCAGTCTGTTCAGAGGCAATGCTGTTTTTTCATTTCATTTTCTCCCCCCAAACATATTAACAGGTGAAGTCAACCATTCTGGAGAAAGATACTTGATGAAAATCAATCAAACCAAAAACACCTCTCCCTTCGATGCCAAAGGGTGCTCCCGAAATCACACACACACAGCCAAAGCTGGGTGAGTATTTTCGTGTGGTATGTCTTCAGGGGCGGATTTAGTGATTTGAGGGCCCCAGGCGAAGACTAGTATGAGGCCCTCTTTACTCGTCTTACCCAGCTGCTGTTTATATGCCACACCGTGTAAATATTATCGGGCATAAGTGACTATATTTAGACTGACTGGCTGAACGACAGTCAACGCCCATCAAGGTGCACACTGGAATTATAGCGTGGGCCAGGGTAGCATGAGTATAATTCATGGTATCATTAATCGGCCCAACCCTACGGTATTAGCATACCTATTTCAATGTTTTCAGAAGGTCCTATTCATTCGTTATTGTAATCGTTTTATTTTTCACATTATTTATTTAAAAAGGTATGGTTAGTAATTCTGGAGAAAGCTTGTTGATATTTAAACTCAATCAAAACAGAAACACCTCTGCCTTCAATGCTATAAGGTGCTATCTAAAAGGCTCTGCCCTACATATCGGAAACACACTGGCTACGATATTGTTTTGTGGTGCAGTATGCACCACTTTGGGCCCTATTTTACACCCGGCGTAATGCACGGGTAATGTGCACTCTGCTTGTTACACATACAGGGACGTGCAAGAGCGCACAAATATGCAAAGGATTCAAAATGAATAGAGTACAATGTGAAATATCATTAGTGTGTAACCTACATAAACATATTTTGGTAATCTCACCATTGCCTAGCCCTAGATGGTCTGCTCCAGTGATTTCACAAACCTGCCATTAAAACATACACACCATGCGCTTAGATCGTTAAAATAGGGCCTGAGCCAGGGCTGTGGAAAAACACCAGATATGTTTTTATCATGCACAGAGGACGAGCAGCTAGTGGAGCGCAAAGAGATATTTAGCTGTCAAAATGCTTACTATACCTTTAACATGACAGTCACATTTGTGATAATTGTTCCATTTCAAAGTTCTCATTTTTGCAGTAGAACATCCGTCTCTACCTTTCTTGCCTCTTTACTTCTTTAACTTCCACTGGTGGAAGGGTGGTGAGATTATGTATTGGACTCACACACATCTTTTGGCATGAAATATGTTAACCCCAAGTTTAAAATGCAATGTCGAACTCATCATCCACATGGCTCTCGGCCACAAATTGTCTCAGGTCTGCAGATAGTACCGTACGGGAGTTATGTCACACATAGGCTACAAGCATCGCACTTAACTTGCCGTATTATTAGATTCCTGTAGAGAGTTTCATCTAGCAAATAACTTATTTTATCTTTGTGCCCCACTCTGTTAATTGCATTTCATTTAACCATCTTTAAATGAATTCACTCACGGTGTCTCTCTGAAGCTGACATGACATGCATTGCTAGCTCGTAGCAGCGCTGCGCAGTGACACTGGCAACGCTGGTGAGATGGAATACCGTAGCCCACATTAATATGGAGTAGGTGGAGGGCTGCTTTGACAAAGACATAATAAACGCTATGATGTCACTTTTGCTGATACTTTCAGGAGAGTAGGAATTACAATCTATTGTATTTTATTATTATGGTCATTTTTGATCATTTAATATTTTCAATTGGGTCTTTCCATGCCTGCTTTGCCTAATGGAAAGGTACTATGTGACTATGTGTGTCTGCACCAATTTTGGCCCTTGTGCAAGCTCGGCACAGTCAGCCCGGTGCGGTTGAACGTTGCATTTCCATTACATCAGGGCTTCCCGCTTGAAAGTGCGTCTTTAACTCAAAAAATGTGAGTCATCAGTTAATCATGTTTAAAAGTAGTAGGCCTACCTTCTTTAACGAAATTATTATTGTCCAACAGTGGCAGGCAGCAATTGGTCATCATGGATTTTGAGGCCGTTGGGCTACTGTATATATTACTTGGCCATTGTAACAACATCCACAAATGGATGGCAATAACGCAACCATGCCCGACCACACATTATAGGCTACGGAAAAAACGCACTGCCTGTGTATCAGACATTACCTTTTTCACAGTAGATCTTTCAGTGGACTAAACGTAATATGTCTGGGACACACTGCAAGCGACTGGCAGCGATGTACTGACGAGAGACAATTGAAAGTCAATGAGATTCAGCAACTTGAAGCGACGACAGGCGAAGTAACTGCTAGCGATGCAAAGTGGGCGGGTACGGAGTTAAACTCATTTCAACTTTTCAAAGGCGATTGAGGCGACTACCAGTCGGAGCTAAGGATATCGTTGACTGACAGATTGACTGAAACATTTTGAGTGGGAAATATATGAGAGGGATACCTAGGCAACCAAAGCCTGGAATGTAAACAAGCAGCCAATTTTCAGCTACAAAGCGGTGTGCGACGAACAGATTGCTTGCAGTGTGTCCGGGGCTTAAGCTGCATTGAGCTGGTCGCATGTAGGCGTGTCTGCATTTTATACGGCCTTTGCAAAATATAAGAGTGGCGAAAATAGCTATCGTTTTCAACAAACCATTGAATAAGCATTACCTTGGTCTAATAAACAGATTCTATTTATTTATATATTTTTTCTTTTCGAGTAGTAGACATACTCTTTTGTTTGTTCATTTTCAATGTACTGCCCTTAATATTAAGACGGGACAATCCAGAATCTTGAGATGGGTGTCCGGGCAGCTGCATGGTAATTTAGTAGATTATGACGACAATAAGGAGAGGCCTGAACCGCCGGCCAGTGTGACATGGCAAAAAACTGCTGAAGCTGCTAGAAACAAAGCCGATTCAAAACAGCCTGGCAGCGGCCGTCGTAGCGCTACTGGGGGCCAGCAGGCAGGACAATACCACAATGTGCCACCTCTTAATGATGCTGTAACTCAAGCAGACTGACCGGGAAATTAAAGCCTGCACGGCTCCAGTGTTGCCACTGGAGGAACATTGATATGCATGTTGGGGCTATGGTGCCAGGTTAGGCTGTAGGTCGCAGGATTAAGGGGGAGACATATGGTGGTCCTTGTGGATGGTAGAGATGGAGCAGAACAACAGGGGGGAGGAGTGAAACGAGCCAGAAAGCAAATGAAACAGCGGTACTATCCCACCACAAAAAGCCCTACGTAGCTGGACACACGATGGCAGCTGTTGACATGTCGTCCAGCTCATGGCATCACGCGCACACACATGCATCACGCACATAACGTACGTGCACGCACGCACGCATCACGCGCACACACATGCATCACGCACATAATGTACGTGCACGCACACACGCATCACACACACACGAACGCACACACGCACACACACACAAGCTAATATTCTAGAGAGAAAAGACAGGGGGACAAATGCGACAAGCATTAATATGTAAAACGCTCCAGCCCTCTGCAGATGAAAGCTGGTAGACTAAGGAGGAGAGAAGGGGTTGAAAAAGGGGGGGGGGGGGGGGGGGGGGGGGGACC
>JAODLL010057410.1:0-18405 GCA_026546735.1 Forbesichthys agassizii | reverse complement strand
ACATCCTTGGGGGTCTGGGGTATGTTGGTGTGTAGGCTCGTTCTGTCAATATCTTCGGGGTTCCATTCTCTGACTGATTGAGGTGGCTGGGGAGCGGGTCTGGGGTCCCTGGTGGTTTGTATTTTGGGGATGGTGGGAATGGGACCCCCGATGTTTGTTTGTTGATTGGAGGGTTATGATGACAAGTTTAACATGAGTGGTGGTATTTTGTTTAAAAAAATATATATTGTATTGTTTTTTTTACACATTTTTTATTGTTTTTAATGACGTTGTAATCTGAAGCGCTTTGTGTTACATTAATTTGTATGAAAAGTGCTATATAAATAAAGATTGATTGATCCATTTGGAAAAATGCAATGTGCGTGTGTGGCCTATGAAAATAACATAGGCAGGCCGACGGTGGGCTACTCATTCAAAGTCTGACTTTCTGCAAGCCTGGAGATATGTCAAGACTGTAATGTGTTACAGTTTCAAACAACGGTAAGACTAGGCTAAAATCGTAGTCTTTCATTGCGAAGTAATATTGTCTCCTGACTGAATCCCCATTTCGCACCGGCACAAACAGTTCTGTGTGTTTTTTGGAGTTGCATTTAAAGTTAGACGTGTGACGTGAGGAAGCGGTACCTTCTCATTTCAGGGGCTTTCCGCTGGCAGGGGTCTCGAGTGGTGGCGGTTGGGGAGGGACGAGCGAGGAGCGGTGTGGATTTCAGTGGTATGGTCTCATCTGCCTCTCCGCCGACACTCTGGTTCTTTACCTGTGCTGCTCATAACTTAATTTACTAGCCGAGCCCCAGCGAGAACGCACAGGGCCACACACACACACACACCGAGGGGGAGGGAATGGAGTTTAGGCTCCCAGATGTGTTTGTATTAATTTGCTTTCATTATGTATCGTGAGTTGTAATTCAAGTCCCAGTCGCTGATATTACATCTGTCACTGAGGGCAGATTCCTTGTTTGTGTCTTTTTAAATGCCTCTTTTTCCGCATGTGTGTGGGTATGGGGAGGGTGGAGAGTAATGTGAGCCAAAGAGCTTTGTGAGGGTGGTCTGGGGGGGGGGGGGGGTCAACATTTAAAACCAAAGCAACAGTGTAACATTTTCAGCCAAGACGCGCAGAGCCTATAATTCCAATCCATCTCAGATCATAAACGAGATGGATCAAACAGGAGTTCATAGTAATGTAGGTTATGGTAAATCCAATTAATCTACCTTAGTGGTGTGTGTGCGTGCCCGGAAAAGCAGGTGGGTTCTCAGGAGCCACTTATCGGCCCCTTGATCTGCTCCCAGTTCAAATTACAGAGGAGATGCATTGTACCAACAAGAGAACAACCTTAACGATACCTTCCATCCTCCCAGTCTAAAGAAAGAAAGGAGTGGGTCAGGTGGCTAATCTCTGCACTTTGCCATCTGTGGCTTATGTTATGTTACAGTAGCAGATGTTTATTTTCTAAAACGTATATATGTTATCTGTACGAAGCATTCCCCAGCCAATAAGGGACCTCGTGTCTTGCTAGCTATGTTGTGTTTGACCTTAGCATGGGCATGACACGATAGAGGAGACCGTTCAAGTTTGGACTTGTCTGTAACATCTTTTATATGAAGATTTATTTTTGTCATTACTGTTAGAGCATCCAGTCCGGTTCCCATGTATAGGAATACCACATTAACCAAAACAAATTGTCAAACAGGAAGGGTTATGACAAACACAGGAAATACAATGCATAAATGACGCAAGAGAAAAACCTTGGCAAGGGGAAAGCAAAAAACAGAAACATTTAACGTAAACGCAAGGCGTCTTTTGAGCATGTTATTGTGCTTTTATGTTTCATCGCGTCTACGTCTTTGGCTTCATAATGATTCCTAATCGAACCACAATGCTTCACAAATAATCCGCCATGCTACTGACTGATTATGTAGCAGTTGGCAGAAGCGGCAGGTATCCGTGGCGATCTGTTCTCTGCCGAGATGCAGGGTGCCATAAACAAGGTTGGCCAGCCAAGATTCCCTCGGCTTCCCGCAGTGACCTGTCGCCCGAGTCCAGCAAAGGAAATCCTTCACTCTCTCGAAGGCCGTGGCTCGGCACGCACGCACGCACGCACACACACCGCTGCCAAGGAAATTCTTAATCCCAGTTTGTTTTGATTTTATATTATCTTGCGCTTGGTTCCGCGTGTCCACTGGCGCTTGTCGACGTGAAGGCTACAGATTTAACCACGGCACACTGTAGAACGTGAACGCTGCCTGCACATGCAGTGTTCACATGTTGGTTTTGGTGGTTTGCAAAGCGGTGGGTCACTGAAATGCTTGTCTTGCGGTGCGACATGATTTTCATACGTTTCCCATTTACATTTTCATACTAGAGAGGCGGGACAGAGAGATGACACAACAAAGGAAAAGCTTATGTTTAGCCTGCCCCCCCCCCTTTACGCACACAGCGTTTCTCTTTGAAGATATCAACTATTGACCTTAAACTAAACTTAATTAAGTGCATGTTGTAAAGGATGGTGGGATTACTTGAATGAGTGCTCAGCTCATGCGCACACACACCTACCTCGTGTTCAGGCTTTCACTGAAGCATTCCTGGGACGCTCAGATGCAAGAACAGTCTCCTTTCTTGGACAAAATAAAATTCTGCTCAGCCTCAGTGGGCCTCTACCCCCCAGAGTCTCCACCATCACTGTGGTGACCGTGATGTAATCCTGAACAGCACTTTGAGTGGCTGGTAGCTTAGAGAAGCACCATGGCTGTATTGTAGGAGCCAAACAACGGGTAGTTTGTTATTTTTGTCTCCCGCGGGGGGCGCCACTTGACGACTCCCAGTCACAGGGCCAAGCCACAGGAAATGGCCACTATATAGACAGGAAGTAGGGCCTGTAGTTTGAGGAGTCCTCGTGTAGATGGGGAGAACGTATAGTCTTTTGACCCCACAGCTAGCCTCTCACTCATATTTAGAGGCTATGCCATTATTTGGTAGTGGGTGGTAGTATATTCTGTATTACGTATGTAAAGCGACAATAGGCAAATGAGAGTAGCATCTCGTGCGTTACTAATCCCCCCCCCCCCCCCCTCCCCCCTTATCCCCGGACGCTGGTCTGAGACCAGGTACGACAGAGCCGCTACACATATTGATGCTAATGTCGAAGGCTATCAGTTTATTCCTTGCCGTCCAACTGCGCCACTTTACTGGGCACCCCCCCGTCCACCCACCCCCCACCCCCCCGCGCTCCCCTGCGCTAGCCGGCGGTATTTGTAGGGCAGTTAATGATATTTGTGTCTTACTAATGGCTGCTGATGAGCTGAAATGCTAGCCCCTCCAGAAGCTTTATTTACTCTCTGTTTTAATACTGAGCCGTCAGTGGGATTTATTACACTGTGTCTTGTTCTGCTCTCTGCTGCCCCTTTAGAGAAATCCTTTATGAATCCGCTGTCATGCCGTGTTGTTCGTGTTAGGCCCACGGAGTGCACGCCGACTCGAGGGAATACGTAACTGACAGAATGAACAACATAAACAAAATTGAGTTGGCTGCTCCTCGCTGTTAAAGGCAGTGTTGTTCATTCTCAAGAACGCTTGATAACGTCAAGCCCTGGTCAAAACTTACTCCATCAAAAATGCATTGTGAAGCCAAGCGGCATATTGTTCAGAGCGGTGTTCGCCACTTTGTTTATGTTCCTATTCATGCAATAGCTCACTATACCTTTAACTGTTAGCTGAAGCAATTGGCTCAGCGGCGCTAGCCCGCAAGCTAACATTACCAGGTAATCTCTTGCCCTTGTCTACAGTACGGTGCACACTGCACACTGCACACGCAATAGAAAGCCAATGGGAGGGGGGTGTTCAAATGCAAAATATATACAGTAAATACGGTAGGTCTATATGCAAAATAATGAATTTTGGCAATTACATGTGCGTATACTATGTGCCCCATACAGACAGGTAGATGGGGAATTGTTTTATCACAACCTGTAGCAACATTACTGCATATCACCCTGGGTATCGGATAGGGAGGGGCGGCCTGATCCCAAACAGGTATGTGCTCCACCAATGTACCTAAACCAGTCGAAGGTGAAGTCTGCTATCCTGGAGCAATATTGTTGAACTTGTTCAAAACAAAAACACCTCTCACTTCAATGCCAACATTGGACACACATGGCCAAGGCTGGGATAGTGTTGTGTGGGGCGGTCTGCACCACATTTACAGAGCCAGGGCTGTGTGGGAACGCCAGATTGTCTTTTTTTTTCTTCTTCAGCACTTGGAGGAGATGAGTTTGGCAAAAAAACAGTGTGATAACTGCCTCTGACTGCAACGTAGTGTACAGAAACATGTATATAACATATAAATATATTTTAAGGGTGGTGTTGAGCCTAAAAACATCATGACATTACGTGATGGGGCGGGGATGGTGGGGGCAGTTCCTTAGGACCCCGTGTGTCTCGGACCGCATCTGCTGGTTCTTTGTCGCCATGGTTCCCACACTGGGGTTGCCAGAAGCGTACAGAGGTGTGCATGCCCGGCCAACGCTGCATTAACTCTGTGTGTGCACGCACGCACGCACGCACGCACACGCGCGCGGGTCGGAGCTGAACTACCACCTCTGTTCCCAAAGCTTTTAACGTGTGTATTGATGTCTGCCTCAGTGTTGCTGCTCAGATTCTACTATACTGTATGTGCTATTTGCCCTCTGTGAATTACATTGATCGATTCATTGTTACCTTCTTGCTTTCTCTCTACAGCGTTTAGGCCAGTGCAAGCCATTTTTAAAAGTACTTTAGAAAGGCTCTTTTGTTAATGTAGCATACTTCTCCCGTTTATGTATGTCTTTATTAGTCTGCACACTTAACTACCCGTTTACCCAATTGTGTCAGGTAAATTAAAGCAGTTGATAGTGTCTAAACATAGTATTCCAGCCCAGACATTTATAAGGGTGTATTGTGACTCTCTAAATCTGTACAATGAAATACTGTGTAATGCGTGTAAAACCTAAATCTGTACAATGTAATACTGTGTGTAAAACTTATGAAACTTACGTTAACAGGTTCTTGATGGAGTTGATATGCAGCACCCTTACCTGCAGTAGAGCTTAGTGATATTATTTGAGTTTGCAATACCAGTTTTACTGTTTGCATTTCAAATTATGATTATAGTGATTAGTTTATCACAGTGTTAGCCTAACCACACCTTCCCCCACCTGTAACACTGTAACGTACCACATGCCATTTGGCCTCGAGCACGCAGCCTGCTGTCAGCCTGGATTTCTAATGAGACCTATTGAGATGGGACATATGGAATGTCACAGGGTGACATTGCATATGTTTTACATATGTAATGCTCACATATGCTTTCACTTGTGTGTGAGATTGTGTGTCCCCAAATTTGTGTGTCTGTATGTGTGTATATCCCCATATTGGTGTGTTCCCCGAAATTAGTGTGGGTGTCTGTCTCCAAATTAGTGTGTGTGTGTGTGATTGTGTCTACAAATTAGTGTGTGTGTGTGATACACCTGATAGAAAATTAGACTACCGTTTATACCAATATAGTTTGATTGTGTTTATTTGACATTTTACATATATTCACTGGGTCTATCGTTTCTCCCCTGCCTGCACTTGAACCGCTGTTAACGGAGCCAGGAGCGGTGTGATTCGATGCATTCAGCGTGGCAAGGAGCAGGAACACCGCTCACAGACGTCGGTCTACTAACTCCGCTCCTGCGAGTTGACGTAGGAATACGAAGGAACAGCTTTGTGCAGTAGCCAATTAGAGAGCAGATACTAAGTCACATGTTCAAGCTTAAATTTCTGACACATACAGGTAGCTTAGCTTTTATTACTAGCTAATGTGGATAAAATGTTAACAACTGTTAATACCAGCAACTTTCTCAACTTCTCCACTATGTACAGCTACTATTAATGTAGCTAAAAAAGCAAACACATTTGGTATTTGGTTCCCTGTTTGCAACAATTAGCATAAATAGCTTGTTGCTAGGCTAAACTATGAATTAGCCTACTTTATGAAACACATTTGCTTTTCAACAGACAGTATTATAATAGTCTTGCATAATCAATATAAAGTGCTATTTTCTTAATGTTCTTGTTAAGCCTTATACATTTTGATTGTTTTAGTACTACAGTACAATAGGAGAGAGAGAGAGAGAGAGTGGTGGGGCGGGCCACAAGAGGTCACCTAAACTCCCATGTCCCCTTTGGCTCCCAGGAGTCAGATGTCAAGCCCCCCCTCCTCACCCCTCTGACGCCGCTTGTGCGGGAAGACGCGCATGCTTGGCCCTGCTCCCTAGCGGCCATAATCGCACCTACTTTCACAACAATTCCAATGGGCTAGTTTTGCAGATGCTTTTCTCTGAAGCGACTTAATGAGTATGATTAGTACTAAAGGCGTGGTAAGCAATTCTAAGCAAATACGCTTTTTGTCAATATTGAGTGAATGTCTCCAGCTGCCTGGTCTGTGTGTGCGTTTAAAAATAATAATCCAGTGTTTCTATACAGCTGTGGTTCTGTAAATGGTAACACAAAAACCACACAAGTATTCCAGCGTTCGCAATGCGTGTCCAACGGGAGGAGTTTCTGAGGGGAGTTTGTTAGGTGCCTTGCTCAAGAGTGCTTACTGGTAGGCAAACACCGGGGCTCGAACCCGTGACCCTAGAGTCCCAAGCCTGTCCTGCCCTGAGCTCTCTTAACTAACTCTAGTTTGTGTGTGTGTGTGTGTGTGTGTGTGTGTGTGTGTGTGTGTGTGTGTGTGTGTGTGTGTGTGTGTGTGTGTGTGTGTGGGTTTTGACAACTGAATACATATTTTCCATTAAGGATACGTAAACAATTTAAAATGCACCAGTATATTTAGGTTATTTGTGGAGGTAATGCATTATTGGAGAAGTGTAGGTGGGACGCTGGTCATGCCATTTTAAACACAAATGTATTTGCTATAGTTGTATTATATCCTTGGTTCAGTGTCTTCTACAGTATATCAGTGCAGTTTCTCCCCAGACCTAATCCTCTTTTGCCGACATATCTCTTCCATTTAACGTCCCACCACCTTTTCAACTCACCCAGAATGCTTTGCAGTGAGGACTCTGTATCAATTTTGGTTATGAACCCAAGGACAACATGCCGCTGAAGAGAACTGCACACAGGAACTACCCGATAACTCAAATGAAAAACCTCATGAACTCGACCCACTCCTTCCTGCGTTTGCTGTCAGACACGGTGTCTTCAGACTGAGGAGAAAGTCTCTAGGGAAAATCAAGACAAATGTGTCTCGAGGATATGCAAATATTTAGGAAAAGGGAATAGTCAACATTTGGCAGTTGCTTTTATAGTAACTGACGGCCTTGATGTAAACCTTTGCCCCGTGTGTGTGTCTGTGAGGATTGCATCACGCCAGTGTTTGTAGCTACTTCTCTATATGTGTCATGCTTTCTCACACACATCTGTGTGTGCGTGCATGCGTGCATTGAGGTTGTGTGTGTACACGGGGGACCTCTGCTTTTGTTTGGCTTGTACAACACGAGCCACATCCTGACAACTTGGGAGCACGGAAGTTTAAAAATAGCTCCAGTCTTTCTAATTCGGTCTCCCGTCGAGAGCACTTCTGCCGCTTCTTTTGATTTTTTTTCCCTGTGTCCCCCCGGAACAGCAGTGGTCACGGCGGTCCACTTCCTATCATGTGACAGGGGAATTATTGTGTGTTTGCGTGTGTATGTGTGTGTGTGTGTGTGTGTGTCTGTCTAACTTTAAAAATAAAAACTAATAATGCACAGCTGGTGGCCTTGTTTGAGACTATTTAAAGCATTTTTTTGTTTATTATTTTTGTATAATCTGCAGGCTTCAAAAGGAAACCTATGATGTGTTCGGCACTCATGCAGAACAGAATCAGGGTGGTGTGCCTAAAAACAAAATCGTCTGAGGATGTTGCTGACATCTCTGGAAGTCAAATAAAGTAAAAATAAAGAGTGCTAGAATGGTGTGTGTGTGTGTCAGATAAAATACAAGTGAATTACCTGTGTTGTTGTCTCGCGAAGCAACCAAATAGATATGCAAACTACAGACTGGGGCTATGTAAACTGCCTCTGCTTGCTATAGGCAAATAGTTATAACTTTTGAAGTGTCTGCTGCTCTCAGGCGTGTTCAAATGAAGGGTGTCGGCATGAGCTTGCCTTGTATTTTCCTGGTAACAACAAATGCTTTATTGCTGCGATGTTCACCAAGAAAAACAATCACATTTTGTCCAGAAATAAAGCCATTGCGCTCTTAATTTGTTGCTTTCCACTAGTATAATATCTATTTCCTCAATTTACATGTGACACGGACAGACCCCCCCCTTCCCCCAAACAAACTATATTAAACATGTAAAATCTTAAGTAAACTCATCTGACGTCAAAATAGCACATCATGTCATATGCTACTGATATGTACTGACTCGAATATACAGTATGTAGTTAGTACTACGTAAATCTTTCAAATGTATTTATTTTTGTTGGGGGGGGGGGCTTGATTGACTGTGCTGGTTCAAGTCCAACCTCGACCCCGCGATGTTACTGTTGAGTGGTGGGGAATGTGCAAGCTATAGCTAGATAAATCCTGCTTGCTTGCTCAGTGAGTAATCGTATTCATCCCCGTTGTCTGTTTGCCAGGTAGTCCTTAATGCGGTGCGTCTTAATTGTGTGCTTACTCATTGTTTGGGTGGAGCCGACCTAGTTGCGGCATCTATCCATTCTGCGTTGCCACTCTTGTTTCGTCTAGACGCGTTGCCAAACTGGCAAAGCCACAGACGGGCCCTTGGGACCTCAAATACTGTGACACTCTTATTTATATGTGGAGAGAGCCAAGTGCGGTTTCATTTATGTTTACAGTACTTTTAGCAGACGCGTTTATCCCAAGGGACATACAAGTCAGTAGGCCTGCGTGTCAATAGATGAACCAGCAAGTTGTACTAAAAAAAAAACCACATTCTGCTAGAATAACAAGAGCATCTTTTTATCGGGGCTAAGTTGTGCACATCACCGATATATCGTTCAATCTTCAAAGATATTTGCTAATAGGCTAAATAATACATTGCTTAATTTCTAAGAGCAGGAAGGAATGCATGTTCTTTTTAATAGCGTGAAGATTAAAGGCTGGTCATAGAAATCTCGTTGAGGCAAGTGCTAACTCGAGTTGGTCAAGGTGTGTCAAGTGTAATGTGTGCATGCGTGTGTGTGTGGGTTGACGTTTGGGATAAACTAGTAGTCATGTCATGATTATCTGTATAGTATTGTGTGAGATTTCTGTTCATGCCTGTGTGCTTGTGATGTACTGCGTGTTTGTCCTCTGGGAGCACACACTGTTTCTGTCACTGTGTGTGTGGTCAGCTGTCATGAGAGTCAAGAGGATAGATAACATGCTCCGTCCATTGAAGGTCGAACAGTGCTTTCTTTTTCCTCCTGTTTGGCTACGGTGTCCCTGGAAGGACACTTTAACCTTTTTGCGAGTGTCCAGACTATAGTCAGCCTTTAAAGGGAAGTTAGCGATCGTACGCTAACACATCATTTATTATCCTCCTAGCTGTCTGTTCTTTGTGCGTGCTGAAAAAATGAATCGTGTTTTTCTACACAGCCGTGGCTCTGTATGGGAACACAGACCGCACGCACCACACACACAACACTATCCTACATCTTTTGCAGTGAATTTCCAATGTAGTCTGGAGCTTCTGAAGGAGCACCCTATGGCATTGAAGGAACATGTGTTTTTCTTTGGATAAGAGTTCAAACGTCAATTCCAGAATAAGTCCCTTATTAGTACAAATTAAGTACTGTACCTCTAGTCTAATGTATATGCCTTTTGTGTGGCTGTATACTGTCATGATGTCCCATGGCTACATCATTTCAAACATATACTTACTACAAAATATCAATGAGTCACATGGTTTCAACCATTCTTTTCAAAATACAGACATACCGAACAAGTTCCAGGGATTAGGTGTAATACTTTGGCGAGGAACAAGGGTTTATGGGAAATATAGTCTTCTCTCTGGCAAAATTAAATTGCTTCCGCAAAAATGATTATTTACAACCACAGCTGCAGACAGGTTTGGATTGATGATGGTGATGATGTTAAATAAATTATTTATGTATTTATAGATGTATTTATCAAATGTGATCCAAATGCCAAGTGTGTGTTTTGCCAAAAATCCGTTGCTTGAATGACAAACATGAATGACCAATTGAAATCGCTTCTTCTGTCTGACCTGACCCCTGTGTGACCTTTATGTGACCCCCCCCCCCCCACACAGACCCCTGTCTCCTGGTGACGCCGCCATGCGTGGGCGAGGCAGACCGTTTCAGCCTTGAGGCCTTGCGGCACATCCACAAGCAGTTGGACGATGACAACGACGGAGGCATAGAGGTCAACGAGAGCGTGGAGGTTAGTCTGTCCCCTGCTGAGTCGGGGTGGTACTTGCCTGGGATCCTTCCTTAGAAACATGATTGGGCTACTGAATATACTTTATATTATTACAGGATACCGTAATAATAAGCACAGTACATGTTTACACGTGTGTGTGTGTGCACGCGTGTACCTGGTGGCACCGTTTGCTTTGCGTTTTGTTTCGCTTAAAGGTACAGTCCGCTATTGCAAGATAAATGCTAAGCTATTACACTTTTTGTAAAGTTCAACAAATATCACCTCGCATTTCACGATTGTACTGTTCTCTTTACGTGTTGAAAACATAATCCAATACTTCTACGCAGCCCTGGCTCCGTAAATAATAACAAACAAAGCGGTGAACCCCCCGCGCTTATCAACAAAGCCGTAGTACTAGGCTTTGCTTCACAATGCATTTCTATGTGTGAGGCGATACCATTTTGATTTGAGCTCAAAGTTAGCAAGAATGACTGACCGTGCCTTCAACATTCGTTTGTCTGTTGAGTGGCGAATCACCGACCAATTGCCGTCTATGTGGGTGGTGAAGTTGGCGCAGAGACCAATTAAAGGCAGGGCTGAATATTCTTGCTAATTCTTGTTAATTTAAGGTTGTGTTCAGTATGGAATAACGTTCATATGGTTAATGACGAGAGAAAGAGGGTTTAGATTGTTGCATTGATTGATGGTGTAGATTGCAGATGATTGTATTTTTGCACTAAACCTGTGAAAATACATTTTCACACAATCAGGCGTTCTGATTTTATATTTCATGCATTTTATTTCAGAATGAGATGTCATACATTTCATGTAAACTGAGATGGTGATGAATATGACATTTACTACTGGCATTTCATATCGATGACGACAAATACTCACATGAACACACCCGAACATGAATAAAATACAGCAAGCATCTTCTGAAAGTTGTTCAAGTAAACAAAAAGGTTCACTGACTTAACATAGCAAATGTTCTTTCCACTGAAACTGGTGACCCAGCCTCCAGCTAGGGATGTGATTGGCTCCGCCTAACGTTAAACGTTCTAATTTCAGTGTTCCCAAACTGATATTTTAAGAAAAGCAAAATAAGCAAATGGTAGGATGGTTTGTGTGAGTTTATTCTTGGCATTCTTATTATTTACTTAAAAATAAAGAGCTGTACGTCAATTGAGTAGGAGTCAGGTGTAATCCTTAAAATGTCCCCCCCCCCTCCCATCACCAAGCAAATTATGTTTGGACTATCAGGTTTTATTAAGTTACCTTAAGGCATAATTGACTGAGACTTTGAGTCTTTTTAATTGCTAAAATAGTTGTAAACACTATTTATTTCTTTGCTGTCTGTCCAAAAAGAATGATGTAATATAAATTAAATAAAAACATGCCTGAATTTCAATTTGCAAAGCTGCGTAACAAAATTCTGTGTAGCTTGAAATAGCTCACTGTATTTTGGTGAAGCTCCGTGTCATGCAAGCATACATGATGTAGGACATACCTCAGATGATGTGTAATCATTGTGTATATACCCAGTGCTTTCCTTGGTCCAAAACATCGCTTAGCTTTACTGTTAATGGACTACGCATGTTTTTTATTGCCACTTCTCATATAATCTCTTGTCTTTTAGTTAGAATGTTAAACAATTACAGACACATCAAACTGTCATTATTGTCTTTGCTAGTGGTTAAATAAGTGTGGAATGCATATGGGAATTGTTGTGTGTGTGTGCGTACGTGTGCGGAGTAAGGATATCCTTCATCCAGTCTATTTAAATAGAAGCAGTTGGGGATAGGAGTCTTGCTCAAGGACACCTCGAGAGTTAGCGAGTTTGGAACCAGCGAGTTCTTGATCACCTATCGCCCGCTCTACCACTGCGCCACTTGCCGCCCCCATGAGACTCTTTCTGCCATTTCAGACCAGGGTGACATTCTGTGTGTGTGCGCGTGCACGTGCACGTGTGCATGGCAAGTGTGAGAGTGTGAGGTTTATACACTGGGCCTCGAATGTGGTCGTGCCACAACAGAGCTCGTCGCAGTGCTTATAAGACCTCGAGATGGAGGAGGTGTTGCACCAGGCCTCTGGGACGTCTACGTGTGTGTGCGTGTGCGCGTGCGCGTGTAGGTGCGCATTCAACAGTTACTGTGCATATGAGATAGTTTCTCCCTGAATGTGTGATCTGTTTTCTCGTGCAGTGCAAATGCAAAACTTTCCCACACGAGCATAATAATAACACCTTTTAAAAACGTAGTTTATGGAGTTTACACATTGGTTTGACAGCAATTAAAATGTTAGGAATGAAACATCAGGCAGCATATGATTAGACCATTTTACTGGATTATTTATTGGATTTTCAATGCTGGATTTACAGCTGTTATCTTTACTTGCTCCAGAACATGATAATTTGTCTGTTATTCGATGTGTTACCTATCAGACCTTTACGGCGTGTCTATTACTGCATGTGTTGTTTTTAGCACCACTGCCATTGAAGTTTTGCTGACTTCCTTTCTCGGGCAGTAATGAGTTAAACATGGTCTCCTATACGTGGTGAGCAACACTGGTCACACACCAGTATTATTATCAACGGGGGAGGGTTCTGACCCACTGACGCGTGCCACCGCAGTACTAATCCCAACCATCGGGGGGGCCTTCAGATGTCACCCCTCCTCCCTTATGGCCCACCTCACCTCTAACAGCAACCCCCCTTCCCCACACACCTCCTTACTCACGGTTGACTTAAAACGTACAAAAAGACTACACGAAGAAGGTCAAACGAAGAAGGTCAAAGTCACCAGAACCGATACTTGAAAGTATAGTATCGGTGCCATCCCTACTTGCTGCATCCCAGGACGGCAGTTGGGAATTGATGAACTCACGCCCCGGCAACAACAGTGTGGAGAGGCACTCCCGGGCCAAAGCCAGAACCAATACTTGAAAGCCTAGCCCCCACTACCCCGCCCATCCCAGACGGACAACAGACACTAGCTACATTACGGCGTTCCGTGGATGGAACAATAAGGCTGAGTCTCCTCCCTTCTTACCTTGCATAATTAAACGCAGGGTTAGTCATCCTCGAGAACGCTCCCTATAACTTCAAGCTCAATTCAGACGCTTCAACTCCCTCAGACGCTCCGCCCCCACACATTGAAACGCATTGTGAAACCAAGAGGGATTGTGGTTGTTACTGGTGTTTGCCACATTGTTTGTGTTCCTATTTATGGCGCCAGGGCTACGTAGTACAGGGTTATTTTTTTCAGCACGCACAGAGAACCGTAGCTAGCGGAATGCGAGGAGATGTTTGGTGAATCTTTACAAAAAAGGGTATTGTCTTATAATTAGCTTACAATCGCTGATTTACCTTTAATGGCCTTCAACCTCCTTTTCTAAGCGTTCCTTGGTGGAAGTGGGTGGCGCGGATCAAGGGTTTGAGTGACATTCTGGTGTCCGTTGCCGAGGGCAGTCGCCGGGGACGGCAGGTGCAGCAGCTCCTCCGGTCCGAGGCGCTGCCCGGTTGCCAAGGAGAGGCGCAGGTGGGCTCGGGTTGCATCCCTTTGAAATGACAAGAACCCAATTCACGTTGGTCAGGGTGGTCGTTTAGTGTGTGTGAGTGTGATGTGTATGTACATGCTTGCTTGTGTGTTTATTTGAGTGTGTTTGTTTGTTTGTGTGTCTCCTTAAGTATGTGAGTGTGTTTGAATATGTGCGCTTGTGTTTCTGTGTGTGTGTGTGTGTGTGTGTTTGTTTGCTTGCTTTTGTGTGTGCGGGCCACATCTACTGTACGTCGTAACATACAGAGGAGGTTATGGGTGTGTCTGGGCTGGGTCTATACATAGGCGGCTGTACGTCGTAACATACAGAGGAGGTTATGGGTGTGTCTGGGCTGGGTCTATACATAGGCGGCTGTACGTCGTAACATACAGAGGAGGTTATGGGTGTGTCTGGGCTGGGTCTATACATAGGCGGCTGTACGTCGTAACGTACAGAGGAGGTCATGGGTGTGTCTGGGCTGGGTCTATACATAGGCGGCTGCGTGGGAAGCGCTTAGAAACGTGCCCTGGCGACACCGAGAGAGGGCACGGCGTGTCCAGCGCCCGTGCCCTCAAGCCAACGTTCGGCCGCTCATGGCGGGACCCAGAGACATGCGTTGGCTGGCGACGTGTATCCTAGCGATGGTTCTATCACTGTGTGTGTGTGTGTGTGTGTGTGTGTGAATAGACAGTCATGTATATGCGACAGCTTAGCTGCAGTCATCTGTATTTGTATAGCACCTTTCATACAGAGTTGCAGCTCGAAGCTGTAGCAGGCTAAAGGGCCTGTGTTGCTCCAGCTCCAACCGCCATGTTGGAAACTACGTTTCCTCCTTTCAGGTTAGGATTAGCGGTTGATTTAGCTCTTTTCTTTCTATTTTAACCTTACCCGATTGGCTATCTGACTGCGAGCGAGAGGACGGGTCAAAGGTTAAAACATACAGCATGTCACCCTGCACCAGCTATGGTTAACAGTATCAGATATACCATGTCATTTTCTATTGTATTCGCTGCATTATATTATGCAGTTTTAACATAGCGTGTCACAAAGCTTTCACATTTGAGCTGTATGCATGTATCTCCTATTACCTTGATTTAGGCCAAGTCAGGACAGTGTTTATAGAACTTGAGACTAACTGTATTTTTCCAAATATCTTTCTTTTTCTGCAAATCCTCAGCCGTGAACACCCCCGTCCCCCAGAGCGCCGGTCTATTAATAGCCAGTAATTATTCTACCATGATATTAAACAAAACACTGGCCCTGGGGTCTGATGTAGCAAATGGCTTTGTGTCGTGTTAAGTGAATACCCTCTGACTCAGAGGTACAACGATGCAACGCACATGCTAATGGTGACTAGGTGGTAGCGCTGTGCAGTAAATTACGTAAACCTCACTCGCTGACACCTCAAGAACGCGTTGGTGACGGATGTCAAAGCCTTCGGGGCTTGGCAGCCACCGCTAATGCGATTGCTCTGTAATCTGTGCAGTGTGGTTTTGAATCCCGGGTGGGGATGGGCGAACCCTGTCACGCACAGGTCAGGTTTCTATGCGTACAATTTAATATTGCTTTAATAGTGCCGTAATTACTTGGTGGTGACATGTTTATTTGTACTGCCCTTAATCATTGCTACTGATCTTATAGGGCTTCACAGGCCTATGTTTAGCTGGAAATAAACCATGGGAACAATTCTTGCCCTCTCAGCGCTGATTGGACCAGCTTCAGCGGATGTGGAGCTAATGTGTATAGATAACATAACAATAACACAGTAACGACAAAACAATCATAACCATTATCTCCATACAAACCTTTAATACCCACAAGTTCAAATATACGCTCGGCTGTAGAAGATTTGCCACGTGAGCTTTTATAGTTGTGTGTGTTGTCTTATTTAACACAGCCATTGGGCCAACATTGGCTATATCGCTAATTTACCTCAATGTACAAACATCAGTACATCAGCATCGTACAACACGTTACATAACTGTAGTCTCCAGTTACAGTTGGCTCCATGCAAAGGTTTTTCATCAGTGACCTTATTCCTAACTGTGTGGCATTATTATTATTATTATATAGTTCTATGGGCACACCCAGCGTAGTGGGACTGAAGGTTAGGTTCGATTATTAGTCCAACTTGTTGATTAAATATTAAATAATGACATAGAGAACTATGGAGGCTGACTGGATGGCAGCAGAGAGAGCAAGACCGGCAGGCAGTCCAGGAGACTGTAGACAATGGACTCTCTGTAGGTTGTCAGAAGGGACCAGTGGCTCAAGGGCAAGAGTCGTTTGGCCCATCTGGAATGCGATATATGAACAGATACCCGTTTGTTTGCCGCTATGTTTTGTTTTCTGGGCGTATCGAGTTTGCCTCTGTGTGTGTGTGTCTGTGTGTGTGAGCGTGTTCTGTGTTAATGCTGCGTCATCGATTATGCACTACATGTGCCAACGTACTCATTTACAATTTTAGAAATTTTAGATAATCTCATTAAAAATAAAATTAATTTCCTTCGGTTTCATTTTGGACTAACCGGTCTGTAAACACCCCTCAGACAAATGATGAATAACCTTTGGTGCTCCGCTAGCCTCCCAATCCTTAACTGCAATTATCATAGCTATCTTGTTATCTAAACGGCTAGCCACAGAAGCCACACGGCGGACGAACACAGAGTTCTTTGTGGTTCTTCGTTACAGCGTTTAATTCATAGCAGCTTAACACTGGTTTATCTCACCACATGCAAAAATGAAGGGGCGCAGTCACGGATGCTGCAGAAAGATTGTGGATGTTTGATGCTATATCAAAGCAAAGCTTCGCCCCCTTCACCTGCCATAGGGTGCTCCCTCAGAAGCTCCGCCCCCACCCCCACATTAGACACACATTGCCAAGGCTGGGATAGTGTTGTGTGGTGCTGTCTGCACCACTTTGTGTTCCTGTTTACAGAGCCAGTGCTGCGTAGAAACTCACAGATTTGTTTCCCGGCACGCCGCACACAGAACGGATACCTAGCGAAACACGAGGAGATATTCGCAGAATTTGACAAAAAGGACTCTTTTTATTATCTTTTCCCAACATTTGTTTTCATTCACCGCATTTCTAAAGTCCCTTTTCCACGAACGGCGGGGGATTCGCTACAATAGCAAGTGGCATAAAACAGGGAATGTTATTAAAAGTATTGACTTGAAGGTGTCGGTTGTCAGCCATTGGCTGTTGCCTTGGCTTTTCTGGAGGCGTTCAGTGGAGAGGGTGTTATTGATGGGGTGTTGAATGTTTGAACACCAGAGGAGGACATCCGGAGGTTGTGTCAGACACACACACACACACACACACACACACAAAAACACGTGTGTGCGCAGGTGGAAGTAGTACTTCCCCTTTGTCTTTTTTTGCTGTCTCACTTTGCAAGTGAAGTCCCTAAAAGGAAGAAAGAGAGGAAAGTGTATTTGACCAAAGCTAGGCTTAGCCAAAGCCAAAACACACACACACACACACTCTCGGGATGTTAACCCCCTTTCCTCATTCTCTCAAAGTTTGACTTACCGTACAGCACACTCTGTGGTTAAAATAATAAATGGTGAATAAGTGCCCTGCATGAAACGTTCCGCATGTTGACGCTCATAAAGCATTTCCCCTAAAGCGCAGTCGAAGGATTCACACGTGAGGATGTGAAATATGTAGCGCTGCACTAAAGCTCTGCGTTGGCGCGTGCGCCTCCCCTGTGTCCACGCAGTTCATCATCGAGGACATGAAGCAGCAGCAAACCAACAAGCACAGTAACCTTCATCGGGAGGATCAACACATAACTGTGGAAGAGCTGTGGAGGGGCTGGAAGACGTCTGAAGGTACGTGCCCGCGACGCCAAACAGGCTTTGGTGGTGGTGGTGGTGGTGGTGGTGGTGGGTGGGTGGGTGGGGGGGGGGGCATTAACAGGGTTCAAGCGGTGCTGCGTCAGACTTTTTGTTAGACACTGCCTTTGTTAATGGAACCATACATACAGTGGCATACCACCGGTCTGCCACTAGATGTCGCACCAGAGCGCCAGCAGACCGATACTTGTGATTCTCGGAACACACACACACACACACACACACACACACACACACACACCAGCTATGTAAACAAAGATAAGAGGTTCTTGCATTACGACACAAACAGAGAGTGTGTGATGTCGTTCTCTGCTCGACGCCATTACTCCAGTGAATCTAAACTATATTATTATAGGCCTTGGATAAACTGTGTATCAGTGGGTTGTGGTACTTATTACACAAGTATTTATGTAATTGTATAATTATGTAGTATATAATGAGTGTGAAGCGGGTTGTGGTACTTATTACACAAGTATTTATGTAATTGTATAATTATGTAGTATATAATGTGTGTGAAGCGGCTGGGATGAGGATTAGCACCGCTAAATCTGAGGCCATGGTTCTCAGCCGGAAACCGATGGAGTGTCTACTCCAGGTGGGGAATGAGTCCTTACCCCAAG